>JAYESA010000005.1:120511304-120666578 GCA_036927795.1 Iris macrosiphon | reverse complement strand
GAAAATCATTGGACCCGAGGCTCCTCCGAACTACGGTTCCAATATGGGTACCCCATACGCCTACTAATTGTCCTCCCCGCCCAATTTAGATATGCAAGTCGACTACTCGACGTGCATACCATGTAACTATATGCCAAGTCTCTAAATTATACCCTGAACTATGTACTAACCGTGATGTAGAATGTACGCAACGATAGCTAGTCGAGTGCGCAAGCCCACATCCCAATATGAATATGTCTCAGTGAACGTGTAAAGTGTCAGGCCCTGGGAGATATCGACGTATCCTCCTAACGGGGACGAGTCTACTAGTGACTAGGCCAAGTATACTAAATCATCGATGTACATGTCGAACGCACCCGAGACAACTCGGACGAGCACAGTTGTATAATTTTACAAGCAACGAGAACACAATACAACATATGCATATTTAAATTAGACAGTAAATATAGCAAGGTATCTTGCCTGTATCCGAAAGCTGTGAATGCCAGAAGCCTGCTCCGGCGATGTCTCCTATCTGATCCGATGATCCTAACACACAATATAATATAATAATCAATCATCAGACACTAGGACCCATTGTACTCACATTACGTTGCTCTTGAGGGTCTGTCTCAAGTTCACGGCTGGTCTAAGACAGCGTTACATGTGCACGTAGCTAAGGTGTACACGCATTCTGTCATCGATCATGTGCCTCAAGATATTAGTTCTAATTTATGGTTTTACGGAAATTATATTATGTCTAGTACAATTTCTGGAACTTATCTATCCATGTCCAGTACACGCGGTTTGTCCAGGTTTTTATGGATGGTTTATAAGTCAGTTATAACAATTTCTGTTATAAGGACAATTATTGAATTTATGAATTACTATCTATTAGTCATCTAAGCAATAGGATTAAGACTTCACATAACCAAAATTAGGGTTTTTAATTTGTTAACTCGTACCCATGCAATGATACGACACAACGGCATAATGAGGTTAACCAAGGATCGATGCTTATTTCCTGGTAGAGGCCGAGCTCGTCCGCGGCTATGCTCCGGCGTATATGGGGCTCCGGCCGGCGGCAACTAGCCAGGCAGCAGCGGTGGCGACAGCAGCAGGCGCGGCAGCGACAGCAGCGCACGGGGGTCGGGTTGGCTCCGCGGCGGCTCGTCGCTCGGCGTGCGGCTGTGTCGGTAGAAGGGATAGCGGCAGCGGGTGTAGGGACTTAGGGCAGTCGGTATGGGTGTTTAGGCGGCTGTGGAGGGGGTGTTATGGGGCTGTGGAGGGGGTGTTATGCGGCTGCAGTCGGTCGGGTGTATGGCTGATGGTGGCAGGTTGGATAATGGCTTAGCCGGAAGTAGGGGAGGGGTCGGCTAGGGTTTGGAGAGGGTGGTGTAGGTTTGCTTCTCTAGGGTTTCAAGGGAAGGAACTTCATATATATACAGGTAGGGAAGTTGTGGGCTGATCTCGTCTTGGGTTTGTCTAGTCTCAATGAAATGGGCTGGTCCAAAGGGAAGAGTATTGGTGGGCTGTATAAGTGCTGCTTGAGGTGAACTTGGCCTTAATTAACAATTAACTAACAATTTAACTAGGTAATTCATCGTGTATTTAAAACATTAGGAGCTATATTATGAGTGGTACACAGGTATCGTGGCATACAGGTTTGAGGTAGACTGATACCCTAATTTGGGATTTGGGTTGTGGTTTCATCTGGGTAAAGTAATTGATTAAATCTTATTTTTAGCCGAGGGGGTTTACAATCTACCCTCCTTAGAGTATTTCGTCCTCGAAATTTAAAACATACGTAAGGTAAGAACTAATGACTGAAAAGAAATTCTAATATGTACCTAGTCTTTCGAAGAGATGGGGATAACGTCTTCTAAAGTCCTCCTCGCATTCCCAAGTCGACTCGCCTGGTGCATGATGCCTCCATGCGACACGAACTAGGGGAATGGTCTTCCCTCGCAATACCTTCTCGCTCCTGTCGAGGATCTCCACAGGCTCCTCTTCATACGATAGGCTCGGGCCGACTGTGATCTCAGAATGGTCAATCACGTGACTAGGATCTGATATGTACCTCCTCAATTGAGATACATGGAAGACGTCGTAGACTCCTTCCAAAGTCTGCGGTAATGCTAATCTGTAAGCAACCTCTTCGACATGTTCTAAGATGTCGAACGGTCCGATATACCTCGGACTCAGCTTCCCTCTGCCTCCGAATCTAATAGTCCCTCGTGTAGGTGAGATCTTTAAGAATACGTGATCTCCAACCTGAAACTCTAAGGGTCGACGATGCGCATTCGCCCAATGCTTTTGTCGGTCTTGTGCTGCTCGAAGGTGTTCTTGGATATTCTTTACTTTTTCTACCATCCGAACAACCAACTCTGGTCCGAGAATCTGTCGTTCGCCTATGTCACTCCAGCATACTGGAGAACGACACTTCCTGCCATACAACGCTTCATAGGGAGCCATCTGAATGCTAGCTTGATAGCTGTTGTTGTAGGAAAACTCGACCAAATATAAGTGGTCCTCCCATGATCCTCCAAAGTCCAGCATGCACGCTCTTAACATGTCTTTTAGCGTTTGATTGGTGCGCTCTGACTGGCCATCTGTTTGTGGGTGATACGCTGTGCTAAACTTTAGGCGAGTACCAAGGCTCTCTTGCATACTCCGCCAAAAGTAAGACGAAAATCTCGTATCCCTGTCAGACACGATGCTAACTGGCACTCCATGTAGGCGCACGATCTCCCTTATATACATATCTGCTAAAGCCTCTGTCGATTGTCCAACTCTAAAGGGTAGAAAGTATGCGGACTTGGTGAGTCTATCCACGATTACCCATACTGCATTGTGCCCACTAGTACTCCTCGGAAAGCCCGTAACAAAATTCATAGTGATATGCTCCCATTTCCACTCCGGTATAGGAAGTGGTTGAAGCAACCATTAAGATCTCTGGTGCTCAGCCTTGACTTGCTGGCACACCAGGCACTTGGCCATGAAGCGTGCTATCTCTCTCTTCATTCCGTGCCACCAGTAGTACTATCTTAGGTCTCTGTACATCTTCGTGCCTCCTGGGTGAATAGAATAGGTGGAACTATGTGCCTCTGTCATCAATTCCTGTCGAAGTTCTCTATTTGGAACATAGAGACGATCTCCACATCTCAGTGTTCCGTCTTCATGTATCCTCAATCCTGTCTGTAATCCAGCCTCTGTCCTTTGTCTGAGCCTCTGAAATATGGCATTCGTCGGCAAAGCAGCCTTGATTTTCTCTACCAGTGTCGATTGTAATTGGAAACTCGACAACTGTCCGTCTACTCCGGGTATGACAATCTCTATACCCATTTGTTCTAGATCTCTCAACAGATGTTGTTGGGTAGTCAAGAAGAATGCCGTAGGTCTTCTGCTCAATGCGTCTGCTACTACGTTGGCCTTTCCCGGGTGGTACTGTAGCTCAATTTTGAAGTCTGTCATCACCTTGAGCCAACGTCTCTACCTCTGATTAAGGTCCTTCTGAGTGTAGACATATTTCAGGCTCTTATGATCAGTGAATATCTCCACTCTTTCTCTATATAGGTAATGCCTCCAAAGCTTTAAAGCAAAGATCACTGCTGCAAGCTCCAAGTCGTGGGTGGGATAGTTCTTCTCATGTGTCCTCAATTGTCTAGATGCATAAGCTATAACCTTTCCATGCTGCATCAAGACGCATCCTAATCCTTTTTCGGACGCATCGCTGTAGATTACGAATCCTCCGGGTCTAGAAGGTATCATCAAGATGGGTGCTGTAGTCAAGCGCTTCTTCAGCTTATCGAATGCCTTTTGACACTCCTCTGTCCAAGTAAACTCCTGCTCCTTACGGGTCAAGCGGGTCATTGGCTCTGCAATCTTCGCGAAGTTCTCTACGAACCTCCGGTAATATCTGGAAAGTCCTAGGAAACTCCTCACTTCTGAGATATTGGTAGGGGTTGGCCATATCTCTACAGATAAAATCTTCGCCGGATCTACTGAGATACCGTCTCCTGAGATGACGTGCCCAAGGAATGCGACACGATCTAGGAGAAACTCGCACTTGCTAAGCTTGGCATACAGTCTCTCTCTCCTCAGTGTCTCTAACACTAGTCTCAAGTGCTCTTCGTGCTCCTCATAGCTCTTCGAATACACCAAAATGTCGTCGATAAAAACTACCACGAATCGGTCTAAGTATTGGTGGAATACTCTGTTCATCAAGTTCATAAATACAGCTGGCACATTCGTCAGCCCAAAAGGCATTACTAAGAACTCATAGTGACCATAATGAGTCCTGAATGCTGTCTTTTGAATGTCCTCTCTTCGCACCTTCACTTGATGATAACCCGATCTCAAGTCGATTTTGGTGAACACAACTACTCTTGTCAACTGGTCGAATAAGTCATCAATCCGCGGCAGGGGGTACTTGTTCTTGATAGTCAAAGCATTAAGGGCTCTGTAATCAATACACATACGTACTGTTCCATCCTTTTTAGGCACAAACAATACGGGTGCTCCCCATGGTGATGTACTAGGACAGATAAATCCCTTGCTCTGCAACTCCTCCAATTGTAGCTACAGTTCGTCTAACTCCTTCTTCGCCAATCGGTACACATTAGAAGATACCGGTGCTGCTCCTGGTACTAGCTCCTGGTACTAGCTCAATGGTGAACTCCATGTCTCTATCTGGGGGTAAGCCTGGCAATTCGTCGAGGAAAACATCCTCGAATTCTGCAACTATTGGTGGGGGTGCAACCTCCATAGCCATGCAAGTTCCCGCTGTCTGTCCTACTCCTTGCTCGATGGCCCCTCGCATGTATTCGAACTCCGGTTGATCTGGTGGTCTAAAAGTAATGCTACCCTTCCGGCAGTTCAGTACTGCGTTATACTGGCTTAACCAGTCCATGCCTAACACAACATCAAAGTACGACATAGGCAATACCAAGAATCGCGCTCTCATCTCTCTACCACATACGATTACCGAGCACGTTCTAATAGTGCTGGTAACCGGCACAATACCTCCTCCGGTAAGAATCTTCTAACTCTTAGGTAAGGGAGAAGTCGCTACTCTATGCATTGCTACGAATCTACTAGATATAAATAATAATGTAGCACCAGAATCAAACAATGCTGTCGCAGGTAAGGATGCGACTAAGATGGTACCTGTGATTGCTTCTCCTTCTGTTTTCTCCTCAGTAGCTGCTAATGTAAAGGCCTATCCCTGCCTTTGTCCTCCTGCCTGCTGTCGGGCCCGATCAAACTGTGTCTGCTGTGGGGGCAAGGGTGGTCCTCTCTGGAATCCTCCGGGTGCTGGTGGACGCTGTCCTCCTGGTGGGGGTAGTATCCTCGGGGCTGGTGCTGTTGGCCTTTGTCCGGCCTGTGGGGCTGCTTCCCTGCGCTGCGGGCAATCTCTGGCAAGGTACTGGCTTGCTCCACAAATCATGCATGTCCCAAGTCTTTTTTGACAGTCCTTCTCGAAGTGTCCCCTCTTACCACAGAAGTGGCAAGTCGGAAGTTCCTGGTGTAGATATGGTGCTGCTCTCTGTTGAGTCTGTGCTCTGAGACGACGGATGGGTCCTCCTGCTCCCGACTGGACTCTAGCTGGCGTGGTCATGCTGGAACATCTAGATCTTCTGACAATGGCCTCCTAGATCCTCGCCTCTGCGAGAACCTCCTCATATGAAATCCTCGCCTGTATGGTGGTGTATCTCTGTAGCTCGAAGTTGAGGCCATGGTAGAATCTCTGAGCCTTCTCTAGATCATTGGGTATCAAAATGGCACCAAATCTGCTAAGGCAGCTAAACTCCGCGTCATAGGCATCAACAGTCATATTTCCCTGTTCTAGATGTAGGAATTGGGAGTACAGGGCATTTCTGACTATTGCTGGAAAATACTTTGCATTGAAGTATTCCAAGAACTATTCCCAATTCTGGTTCTTACCTACACTGCACTCAATAGAATCCCACCAGTGATGGGCGTTGCCTTTTAGTTGGGCCCTCACTGCGGTCATCCAAAGGTCTGGATGCAGTTGTGAAGCCTCTAATAGCATCTCCGTATTGGCGATCCAATCGGAGATTTGTTCTGCAGTCTCATTGCTTGTGAAGGTATCTGGTCCCATCTGTCAGAACCATCTAACAGTGCCACCCGTCGGGGCTAGTGGAGGTGCTGGTACTGGTGTCATGACAGGTGTCCTCTCTAGTACTGCCATCAGGCTCTGTCGTAATGTCTGGTATGGATAAGGTGGAGGCGGTGGTAGTGGAATCTCTGGTTGTGCAATAGGCGTCTCCTCAGATGTCGGCCTCTCAGTCTACGACATCGGGGTAGCTCATGAAGTCTGGCCCTCATAATGCTACGTGGGGATCATCTGGGAAGTCTGTCCCTCCGGCTGGGGTGTAGGATCGCCCTGCGATGTCTCGTGCCAATGTATCAGCGGGGTCTCCAGCGGGTGTTGCCCTTAGGGTACCTCATCTCCTTGAGGGGTGTTGTCTGGTACTGCGGCATGGGGTGCTCCTCGTCCACTACGTAAATTCATCTTGCTGCAAGGAATAGAGCTTTATTAAAAGAGTACGTGAACAAACAAACAGGATGCAGATATTTAGAAGCAGTACAAAGGGAGTTCAAAGACGAATCAAAAGTGGATGAGACCTATAATTCCTATCCTATTGCAGGCTCGCTAGGCATGTTACCATACCCCAAGCGAAAAGTCGATCTGCATGGGCCACCACTAAAACTATGTCACACCCAAGTCCCAAAATATATGGAACCAGGCCACGTGGCAATAGCCAGCTGACACGTCTTCGAGGATATCCTAATTTAATGGATCCACGAAGAGTGCTAGGCTGTCCTATAATACTAACAGGTCCAGTATTAGTCAATAACAGGTAAACTAATCTCATTCACAATATAAAGAGCAAGAAACACTAAATAAAACTGCTGGTTGATAAATACCAGTCTCAAGATATCATAGTACAACCAGTAATGTCTGGTGGGAACAAACCCACTACTATGACGGAATAAAGTACTAAAATGAGATATAAAAGGAAGACTAGAGCACCAGCTGAGTAGATAATGATGCGCCCAATCTAGGCTAAAGGCCTACCAACTGATCACGGAAACTCTGACGGCTGTACCTCCAACTCCTCAGCTGTAGCAAATCTCGTCTCCTGTCCTGGGCCGTATACGGTGAGGTAGTAAGCCTCGTCTAAATCTGGAAAGAAGCCAGGTCCTCAGAGGGACGTAACAAGATATAAGAAAACAACATGCTATATATAAATACTGAATAAAATAAATACAATAAGGGTGTGCTAGCCATCTAAGTGAATGCAATGTGAGGCCAACTTTGATGCGTATGGGTGGGTGTAGGCATAGCGTCCATGCTCCGAAGAGTGTGGCATCTGTACAATATATCGTCCATATCGCTCCGAAGAACGTGGCATCAGTATAAAGGAAAATCATTGGACCCGAGGCTCCTCCGAACTATGGCTCCAATGTGGGTACCCCATACGCCTACTAGTTGTCCTCCCCGCCCAATGTAGATATGCAAGTAGACTACTCGACGTGCATACCATGTAACTATATGCCAAGTCTATAAATTATACCCTGAACTATGTACTAACCGTGATGTAAGATGTATGCAACGATAGCTAGTCGAGTGCGCAAGCCCACATCCTAATATGAATATGTCTCAGTGAACGTGTAAAGTATCAGGTCCTGGGAGATATCGACGTATCCTCCTAACGGGGATGAGTCTACTAGTGACTAGGCCAAGTATAGTAAATCATCGACGTACACGTCGAACGCACCCGAGATAACACGGACGAGCACAGTTGTATAATTTTTCAAGCAACGAGAACACAATACAACATATGCATATTTAAATTAGATAGTAAATATAGCAAGGTATCTTGCCTGTATCCGGAAGCTGTGAATGCCAGAAGCCTGCTCCGGCGATGTCTCCTGTCTGATCCGATGATCCTAACACACAATATAATATAACAATCAATCATCAGACAATAGGACCCAATGTACTGACATTACATTGCTCTTGAGGGTCTGTCTCAAGTTCACGGTTGGTCTAAGACAGCGTTACATGTGCACGTAGCTAAGGTGTACATGCGTTCTGTCATCGATCATGTGCCTCAAGACATTAGTTCTAATTTATGGTTTTACGGAAATTATATTATGTCTAGTACAATTTCTGGAACTTATCTATCCATGTCCAGTACACGCGGTTTGTCCAGGTTTTTATAGATGGTTTATAAGTCAGTTATAAAATTTTTTGTTATGAGGACAATTACTGAATTTATAAATTACTATCTATTAGTCATCTAAGCAATAGGATTAAGACTTCACATAACCAAAATTAGGGTTTTCAATTCGTTAACTCGTACCCATGCAATGATACGACATGACGGCATAATGAGGTTAACCAATGATCGATGCTTATTACCTGGTAGAGGCCGAGCTCGTCCGCGGCTATGCTCTGGCATATATGGGGCTCCGGCCGGCGGCAACTAGCAAGGCAGCAGCGGTGGCGACAGCAGCAGGCGCGGCAGCAGCAGCATCGCACGGGGGTCGGGTTGGCTCCGCGGTGGCTCGTCGCTCGGCTTACGGCTGTGTCGGTAGAAGGGACAGCGACAGTGGGTGTAGGGACTAAGGGCAGTCGGTATGGGTGTTTAGGCAGCTGTGGAGGGGGTATTATGCGGCTATGGAGGGGGTGTTATGCGGCTGCAGTCGGTCGGGTGTATGGCTGATGGTGGCGGGTTGGATAATGGCTTGGCCGGAAGTAGGGGAGGGGTCGGCTAGGGTTTGGAGAGGGTGGTGTAGGTTTGCTTCTCTAGGGTTTCAAGGGAATAAACTTCATATATATACAGGTAGGGAAGTTGTGGGCTGATCTCGTCTTGGGTTTGTCTAGTCTCAATGAAATGGGCTGGTCAAAAGGGAAGAGTATTGGTGGGCTGTATAAGTGCTGCTTGAGGTGAACTTGGCCTTAATTAACAATTAACTAACAATTTAACTAGGTAATTTATCGTGTATTTAAAACATTAGGAGCTATATTATGAGTGGTACACAGGTATCGTGGCATACAGGTTTGAGGTAGACTGATATTGTAATTTGGGATTTGGGTTGTGGTTTCATCTGGGTAAAGTAATTGATTAAATCTTATTTTTAGCCGAGGGGGTTTACATCGGCCCAAGCGAGAGCGTCTCTGGTTGGACAAGGCGAACTTTATTTTGAGCAGAGTATCCCGCCGACGAGTAGTGCACCCGGTTTGGAAGGTAGAGCTTTCAGGAAAAAGAGAATGACTGAAAATCCTTCGCACACGTTGAACGTGACCGTGCTAGGTCGTCATCTTTGCTGATAGCCTCTTTGAGGAAGATGATGCACGGAGACATTTTATCTTTTTACGCCCACATTCCTAATGTGTCAGCGTAAAAACTCCATTTCTTCCGTAGTCGAGCGTAAAAGCTTTGACCGCCGAAAACTTGGTGTATAATATTAAAATTTGAGTTTCATGCTTGTGGATGAAAATCCTGGCGTAATAACTCAATTTAATCAATCTGGCGTAAAGCACAGACCATATACTGCCAATCTTTACATTTTAAGGAAATAGATTCCAGTGTAAAGGCTCAAGTTTCACAGTCTCGGCGTAGAGCACGGACTGTTGATTGGATGCTACAAGTCCCAAAATGTCTAGTTAGGCCTTGACATGTTTCTTCTGTGCTTTTGCAGTTAACTTGCATGAGTCTCCGCTAGCTGAAGTGATGGGTTCCGCCGTCGGGATGCTGCACTCCAATAATTTGGATGATCTGTCACACGCGACATTTTCTATCTCCAGGCCCCAATTTTCCAAAGGAAGGGCAATTCTGATATCGGCTTAGGGCGAGCGAATGCTGCTGAGCATGATCAACGGGGAGCCCCTAACGTATGTAGACGGGAAGCAATACCTGAAGCCGGCTTTTCTTTTCGGAGATATAATTGACAAGCAGTCCCAGACAAAGCCTAAGAGAGAACTCTGGGTTTTCCCTGCCGTGGATTTGGTCTTGTATCTGTCCAATATGCCGAGAGACTACCCCATCTCGGCCTTCTTTCATGCTACGCATCCCAGGAAGATGTCGTGGACACTGACCCCCGATCTTCACGGCAAGCCAAGGAAGATCTTTCATCTGAGAGGAGCTGACCAGGGGTCGTTTGTCAGTTGCCCTTCTGGCTCTGTGACGCTGTTCAGGGGGCTGTACCCAGGCAGTGTCCCGAGTAAAGACAGTTTGGTGATCCAGCCGGTCTAGTTACCGACTTTCTATAATGATTTTATGGGGCGTGGGGGAGTATACCCTAAGGTGAACCCTCGGTGTGGCGGGTGGATCTCCCCTTCAAACCTTCGATGGGCTCATTTAGTTGATTGGGCCCTGAAGCATTTTCAGACCGAGTTGGAGAACATCGGTCTGTTTGTAGTTGTGAGTGCGACCAGTGTTGGGTTACCTCCTAACCCTAACCTATTTCTGGCACTGATGGAGCGATATATTTTGCTTACCGGGACCTTTGCCACTCCACTGGGGGAGTTGGGATTGGCCATACATGAGATGGCAGAGATATCAAGACTGTCGATGGGGGATACTCTATACGAAGAGTATGTTCCCACAAACCGGGAGCTGGGGGGTTCAGACCCTCGAGTAGTGGAGGTCTATTAGGAGCTGATGTGCCACTACCTCGCTTGTACCGCTTTTTATGATGAGCCCTCAGATTTGGCTCATATCAGCAAATGGACGTCCTATCTCTTCTTTCACCGGTCCAGGACTGCTAAGCCGGAGAAGGTATTAGAATACAAGGATCTGCCTATGAATCCCCGGAGTGCGCTTAATGCTCAGGTAGTTGACGATCTCATAGTGGATGTTGGTGCTCCGGACCGATTCCTCGACGAAGGGACGGGAAAGTATCCTGAAGGCACTAAGGCCTATAGCTATTTGAGGCGTTGTCGCAGGCCTCTGTCCAGGGAGGCTCAACTGGCTGGCTTTCTTTCCATATGGCTGTGCCGAGTAGTAGTGACTGGCATTGCATCTGCAGACCGCATTCACCGCAACACGCTATGGCCTACAGTGCGTCTGGTGTTCGGGGCAAGACTGGGCTTGCTTCCTGCCATGGTGTGCCGTATACAAGCTGGCCTGAGGGCCATGACTGATGGGCTGCTCGTCGATGAAATTCGGCGGGATAGATTTCCCAGGATAGAATTACCATACCTGTATTTGATGGGTTGGTTAATTCTCCATAACCCCCGGGTGATGTCTCCCGATTCCGGCAGTAGTTCGGGGGGTAGTTTCTTATTGAACTACCGGAAGTCTTCCTGGAATGTGAGCACGGTTATAGACTGTCGGCGGGCGCTAGGCTTCAGTCATAGTTGGAAGCTTTTCTTCACCATCCCTCCTGTAAATCGCAATCAGTCGGGGATTAGGCTTGAGGATTCGGCTAGAGAGAAGACCATTCTTTCTCCCAAAACTTTTAATTGGTTGGTCTGTATTAGACCATCCCATCTGCTATACAGAAGCGAAGATCATTGCTTCTTGGAGCCCTACTTGCCCAGTCGGTTTGTTGACAGTTTGGGTATGATCGGTTGCACGTGGGTAATGCCGTCACCAGCTTCAGGTCCAGAGGTGGACTCATTGATGGAGCACGGGGATGGCGATATTTTATCATCGGCTGTACTGGGGCAATTTTTATTGTGCCCGTCATTACACTCTCCACGGAGCTGCGCATCCTGCATTAGTATGCCCAGTTCTATGTGGCAATGAACACCTTCCATCGTGATTTTGATATCCATGGAAGCTTTAGGGTGCCATCTTCCAAGCCTGGGGGAAAAGATGAAGTCCCCTCGGTTTCTTTCGATGAGGGTGAGTCTGTTACCCCGGATGAGCCTCTGGTGTCGGTCCCTAGGGGTGAAGTACCTCCGCTGCAGGGGCTTTGGTAGTTTCTGGGAAGCGAAGGGCTCCTGCTTCCCAGGAAGCTTCCCCTCGTAAGAGGAAGAAGAAGATGGTAAATCGTTCTCTCAGGATTCCTGGCATTGATGCTCCTGGAGGTGAGCTTGCATCTCCCCGTGTTGGGGACGACTCTTTGATTGGAGGTTCCTCGCCTTTTAGAGAGGGACCTTCCACAGTTCCGGCTGGTGGTGCCGGAGAATCTCAGCTGGATGCCGCCGTCGCTGCTACTGCTTCAGGTAGTGGAACGAGGTCGCCTTCGGGGCTGAGTATAATAAAGTTTCATATACCTCTAGTCGGATTGGCATCGGGAGGGACTTCTGTCACGCCTGCGAGTGTACCTAGGGCGATTCCAGCCGATGAGCCTCGGTTGGATTTTGAGGAGGACCTGGAAGACTACCTGCCAGTGTCAGTTCACAGGCCCCTTTTCCCAGGTATGATAGCTCGCCTAGCATTATTAAGAAATGATTTAGCTGTACAGGCTGTAGATGCGACGTATATGCCGCCGGCCAGGGGTAAACGTCGTCTTTTGTGCCTCTTCTTTGGGAAAATTAATATTGCGTTGATATTACCTTCCTTTTGTCTTCTTTTCAGGGGAAGACCTCTTTGGAGAAGGCGATGTAGACGCGCCCGTTGGCTCTATGTCAGGTCCTAGTGGTGACACGGAGGTACCTGATTTTGAAAAGGAAACCTCTTCGGGTGCTGGCTTGCCTGTCGAGGAGGCTCTTGAGATATCTCAAGAGGAGGACGAGCCTGTCATTGTGACAGTGCCTATTATGAGCACGCCGGTTATTTCGTCCGGTATTGGCGATTCTTCCTTCGTCGTTGCTCCTGTTGAGGCGACGGCCGTTGGGACATCGTCTGTGGTAATTCCTGGTGGGGAAGTCGCCACCATTGCGGATACTCCCCGCGTTTATGCGGACCTAGTTGCGCTGACTGAGCAGTACACCGGGATCTTCTACACCACTTTGAGAACGCTAATGTCAATGGTGTTGGCGAAGAAGCAGGACTTTGCGTCACTGAAGAGGTCCTCTCGGTTCTCGATAGAGGTGGTCAGGGAATTTGGTAATGCCTGGGTAGTTGACGCGCTGGAGGCGATGGTTAATGGTTTGGAGCAACCCATTAACGAATACCTGCAGCTAGCTCGAGGCAATATTGAAGCTCTGGTCCAGGCCAGATATGACTCCTTGACTGCACATCTTGTTGAACAGATGGAGCCTCTAAATAAGTCCATCGCGGCTCAGTAGCAGGAGATAGATCATGAGCGTGTCCAACTGGAGTATATCGTCCCCGAGTTGACCCGGTGCATAGCCGAATATTAGGAAGAGGTAGTGAGGGTCCGCAAATTAAGAGATGAGCTTGCTCGTGCAGAGGCGAAGGCTCTGTCTTTGTCGGCAGCCCGAGATGTGCTGAAGGAGCGACGGGCGGCTGTTCAGCAGAACCTGAAACATGTGGGTGTTATCAATGCTGATTTTATGCAGGCTCGGTCTGAGCTAGTTGCCTTGAATAATGATGCAGCAAGGTTGGAGCGGGCTCGTGCTGACGTCTTGAACTCCCGGATGAGAGGATGGCCGTACTGGCGTAGCAGCTTCGCGACCAGACCGCTTCCCCTTCATGAGGTACTTTTGCTTTTTGCTTTTCAAATGTACTTTCACTCTTTTCTGGGAATAATAAAGAGGCTTTTTATCTGACTTTGTGGGCCTATTATTTCGGAATGTAAATGACAGGTTTGGGTAAAAGTGATATCAGAGGTAGTATGGACGTGATATACTTTCGGTAAGTTTTAGCAGAGCAAATCTACTCAGAGGTCATATGGACATGACAGAATATGATCCAACTAGTTTCGTTTTGGAAGTAGTTTTGTCAGAATGAGATCACCTTATTCCACTTGAGCAGAGGAGGTTTAAGTATAGTACCTCTTCCGGAATTTGCCATTGATAGGAGCCATTAGCAGGTCTCCATTAGGCTGGGCTAACCTGTAAGCGCTGTTTGAGAACGTTGTCTCGATCACGTAAGGGCCTTCCCATTTGGGCTGGAATTTGCCTTTACTCCTGTGAGTAAGAATCATCGGCCTTCTTACAGCTAAAACCAGTTCGCCGACTTTGAACACTCTTTCCTTTACTTTTTGGTTAAAAGTTCTGGAAATGCGTGCTTGGTAGAGCGCGATGCGCTGCTGAGCTTGGAGGCATTTCTCGTCTAATCCTTCTAGCTCTTAAGGCCTTAACAGGTCATTCTTTTCTCGAGTTAACTCGTTAGCCACGGCTATCCTGAGGGACAGAATTTGAATCTCGATGGGGAGAACTGCTTCACTCCCGTAGACCAATGAGAATGGCGTGTAACCTGTCGGTGCTCGTACCGTTGTGCGGTATACCCAGAGACATTCTCCCAGCTTCTCATTCCAATATCTTTTATTCGAGGAGACGAACTTCTTCAAGAGTTTGATAATGGTTTTGTTGAAGGCTTCCGCCAACCCATTAGCAGCTGGATAATATGTCGTGGAGGCCACATTTTGGATCCAATTTTTATCGCAGAATCGGTGAAACGCATGGCTGATAAACTTAGGCCGATTATCATGGATTATCCTTCGGGGAAACCCGAAGCGGTAAATGATGTGATGCTTGATGAAGTTGGTCACGTTAGATGTCTTTACCTCAGCAAGAGGGATCGCCTCTGCCCATTTGGAGAAGTAATCCGTGATGGCCAGTATAAACCGGTGACCTCTGGAAGAAGACGGATGAATAGGGCCAATGATATCCATACCCCATGCTTCGAAAGGCCAGGATACAATCGTAGGATGTAGATGTTCGGACGGTTGATGTATGAAGTCTGCATGGACCTGACAGGCCCTGCATCGTCTGGCATACTGGATTGCGTCTGCGATCATAGTGGGCCTGTAATAGCCCATTCTTCTGATACGATCCTGTAGCTTTGGACCGGGTTGATGCGCCCCGCACACGCCGTCGTGAGCTTCACGGATAATCCGTTGTGTTTCATCACCAGAGGGACATCGTAATAATAGCCCGTCATAAGACCGGCGATATAGGTATTGTGACGATACGTCGAAATAGAAGCGTAATGATCGTCTTTTGACAGATATTGCTTCTTTAGGATCTTCTGGCAAGATTCCGTATGCTACAAAATCTATAAAGGGACTTTTCCAATCTCTCCTGGGCGGATCTGCGTTCACCGTGTAGCTATGTTCTATGTGAAAGTTGTTTCTCACACAGAATAAGTCTCTGTTAAGAAGGATTACCGAATTCTGCCTTCTTATATGGGTGGCTAAATCTGCAGCTAGACTGGCTAGGGCATCAGCTTCCAGATTCTGAGATCGAGGTACATGCTCAAGGAAGAAACCTTTGAACGTCATGGCTATCTCGACCGTTGTTCGGTGATAGGGGATAAGGTCAGAATTCCGGACTTCATATATTCCTCTGACTTGGTTGACGATCAGCAGAGAATCACCGAAGGCTTCCAAAGATTCGACCCCCAGCTCTTTAGCGACTTGGAGCCCGATTAGTAGAGCGTTGTATTCCGCCACATTGTTAGAACAGGGCTCGCTAAGAGAATATGCTCGATAGATAACAAGTTTATCAGGAGTGACTAGGACGATCCCTACTCCTGACACCACGTTTCCCCTGGGACCGGTCCTGGAGGCACCATCGAAGAATAGTTGCCATGCCTCGCCTTCCGTTGTAGAATTATACTCCGTAACTTCGTCGGGAATGTCCTCGTATAGTTTGGAGGCCTCCGGGCTGGGATGAGCAGCTAGAAAGTCGGCCAATGCTTGGCCTTTGACAGACTTCTGAGGGACGTACACCATGTCATATGGCGTTAATAACATCGCCCAAGTCGCGAGTCGGGAATTAAAGATACTTGGCTTGCTCATCAGTACCCGAAGAGGATTGATCCTGGAGATGATATGAATGGTTTGGCCCGTGACATAGTGTCGCATTTTTTGAATAGCGAACATCAGAGCCAGGCATTCGTTCTCCACAGGGTTGTACCGGTGTTCGGCTCCGACCATCATCCTGATGAGGTAGTAGATAGCCTGCTCGTGGCCCATATCGTTCTTTTGTGCGAGAAGAGCTCCCAGTGAATGATCCATTGCTCGAACGTATAGCACGAACGGTTTTCCTATGATGGGAGGTACTAGAACTGGCAGGCTAGTTAGGTAGCGCTTGATATCTCCGAACGCTTGTTGACAGGCTTCGTCCCATACGAAGGATACACCTTTCTTCATGAGACGAGAAAAGGGATGGCATCTCCCGGAGAGGTTGGATATGAATCTTCGGATATAAGCCAGACAACCCTGAAATCCCCTGAGTTTCCTCAGATTGTGGGGCGGTCGCATCTCTAAGATGGCCTTGATTTTATCAGGGTCCACTTGAATGCCTTTGGCGGTGATGACAAATCCAAGAAATTTGCCGCTAGATACCCCAGAAAGGACTTTGTAGGGTTTATTTTGAGTTGATGTTGGCGCATCAATTCAAATACTATCTTCAAGTCTCGGATGTGATTATCCCTGAGGCAGATTTTGATAGCTACATCGTCCACATAACACTCCACTGTCTTGCGTAAATGCTTATGGAATATGTCACTCATAGCTCGTTGGTACGTAGCCCCGGCATTCTTTAATCCGAAGGGCATGACCGTATAGCAGTATACCCCCAGTGGTGTCCGGAAGGCGGTATGCTTCTCGTCTTCAGGATGCATCTTAATCTGATTGTATCCTAAAAATCTGTCCATGAAAGACATGCGTTCAAAACCACATGTATTATCGATCATAACGTCTGTGATGGGAAGAGGGAACTCATCGTTGGGGCAGGCTGCGTTCAGATCCCGGTAATCGATGCAGATCCATACTTTCCTATTCTTCTTCATGACCGGGACAACATTGGCGACCCAGTCGGGATGTTTTTCTTTACGGATGAAGCCGCAGGCTATCAACTTCTTGACTTCAGCTTCAATGGCGTCCATCATGTCCGGGCGAAACCGGCGTTGGTGCTGCTTCACAGGCTTTGAATCGGGCAGTATGTTGAGTTTATGAGTAGCCACCTTTGGATCAAGACCTGGCATATCCTCATAATTCCACGCAAAGACGTCGATATATTCTTTTATCAGCTGGGTAATTTCTTTCCTTTCTTCTTCAGAAAGGTCGTTACTGATAAATATCGGCTTTGGTAAAAGTTCATCCCCTACGTCAATCTGGATAACTTCATCTTTAGTGGGAGGTTCTCTCCGCTCAAAGCGAAACTCCCATTGTGTATCCATCTGCTAAGCCCAAGCGTCATTCTCGAATGGTTCGAATTCTTGTTCGTCTGATTCGAAGGAATCCGTCGCTACCATATTTGTCGATAATGTTTGCTCGAGGGCATGAGATGAGCCGGAGGGCAATGAGCCATCTTGAAAAGAGGAAAAGATATCCTCGTTCGACTCGGAAGTCGTAAGGGAGGTGGCGTACCCTAATCCGGAACGGGTTTGTTGATAGTGGGGATTGTCGAGCAGTGGTGTTCGTCTGCCTTTCCCGTAGTTGAGACCTGGTTCCATCCTTAAGTTATAACCCATATTTTGCATGATCTTCATGGCTTGCGGGCTGTACCTGTGAACTTGCATTTCACCAGAGTCGTTATTAAAGGAATCCTCTTGTATAGTCTGTTCGTTGCGCATGCGGCCGAAGACTATTGAACGCTGACCATTGCGGGCAAGGGGAACAATGAAGATAGAATCCTCATATGGTCCATACGTCGTGGTGACATTGGATGATGACGCCACTTTCTATATGTACAGATGATAGGAATCTATAGCTGCCAAGAATTTTCGTGCTATAGGCTCTATATCGTCATGGGGAGAGGATTCCTGATTTGGAATCCGAGCATCGATATACTGGAAAAGAGGTCCTTTATTATTATTATCAGAAACTGCACTTCTGGTTGCATTTACATCACTCGGCTGCTTGTTGCGCCGAAGGTTGACGATTAAGGGTGGAGGCTGCTGTCTGCTCAGAGGTAATATGGACATGGCAGTTTTTGTGGACTTAACACTCTGGTGTACTTATGGCTAAGCACGGATGTTAAGTATAGATGACAACCGACATCAGAGGTAATATGATAGTCGATAGCCAAAAGTTTATTCAGAGGTAATATGAACATGACAAACTTTTGATTGTGACTCCATTGGGGATGGAGGTACACGTCTGCTCAGAGGTAATATGGACATGGCAGTTTTTGTGGACTTAACACTATGGTGTACTTATGGCTGCTAAGCACGGATGTTAAGTGTAGATGACAACCGACATCAGAGGTAATATGATAGTCGATAGCCAAAAGTTTATTCTGAGGTAATATGAATATGACAAACTTTTGATTGTGACTCCATTGGGGATGGAGGTACATGTCTGCTCAGAGGTAATATGAACATGGCAGTTTTTGTGGACTTAACACTCTGGTGTACTTATGGCTAAGCACGGATGTTAAGTGTAGATGACAACTGACATCAGAGGTAATATGATAGTCGATACCCGAAAATTTATTCAGAGGTAATATGAATATGACAAACTTTTGATTGTGACTCCATTGGGGTTGGAGGTACACGTCTGCTCAGAAATAATATGAACATGGCAATTTTTGTGGACTTAACACTCTGGTGTACTTATGGCTAAGCACGGATGTTAAGTGTAGATAACAATCGACATCAGAGGTAATATGATAGTCGATAGCCGAAAGTTTATTCAATGGTAATATGAACATGACAAACTTTTTGTCCGAAAAAGAATTACTATAGAGTGATTTTTCTTCTGAAGGATCCACTGGGAAAACTTTTGCGGGACTCGTCATCCGGTATCTTTCTATAGTGATTGTCCCCTTCTTTTATAGATGCAAGGTGATGACCTTGGCATCGATCAACTCCTGTATTCTTCTTTTTAGCACATAGCAGACCCTTGTAGGGTGATGAGTGTACCAATGGAAGAGACAATAATCTGGGTCATCGACTTTGCCGGCCCTCTCAGGGTATCTGATGTTGGGTAGCTGAAGCGTGCGTTCCTTTCTCAACATGTTGAAGATTTCAATTATGTCATCTTCATTGAAGGATAAATTCCCTTTTAGTCTTCGGGTTCCTGATGCCTAAATTTTACGGTCTTTCAGGAAGATCGTCGTGGTTGCATCATCTTCGAATCTTGAGGGAATTCTACCCCTAGCTCGGGACACCGCCCTGTTTTGCCGAGGTAGGCTACCCCCAGACATGCCGTAGCATCTGTCCACAGAAGCTGATTTAGAAGGAGCTGCCTCTGGTTGTATAGGATTAGATTTTGAAGTTTTGGGTCTTGTAAGAGATGTAGTATATCCCAACCTGAAACGAGCATGTTGATGGTGAGGATTAGCACGCACTGGTGTTCGTCTACCTTTTCCATAGTTGAGGCCTTGTTTCAGCTTCAAATCATAACCCATGCTTTGCATAATATTTAATGCTTGCGGGCTATATCTGTGGATTTGTATCCTGTCAGTTTCAGATTTGCAAAATTCTTCCTGTATGATCGGGGTGTTCTGTCTGCGACCGAAGATTATTGGATGCTGATCGTCGCGAGTTGGTGGAATAATAAAGATGGAATCTTCGTGTGGTCCACCTGTCATGACGATATTAGACGTTGATGTATCTTCCCATAAGATCTCCCCGTGCTTGACCGTTAGGGGAACTGAAGTCTGTTCATGACTCTTGTCTTTGTGTGTCTGGATCAGATAATCCCGCAGGTCAGGAGGAGTTATAGAAGAAGAAGATGTTGGCTTGTTCCTTCTGTTCCCATTGGTGGGCATGCGGATGATGGGAGTCATAGTCTTCCCTGTGCCACCCGTATACAACAGGTTGGCCATCTAGGTGGCGGATAATCCCCGAGAAGGGTGCATTTCCGCGATTGGAGCCTTCTCTATGCCTAGGGACTTCGCCTGGCGTAATTTGGAGCTTCGCTCTGGTTGGCGTAAAGCTGAGGATGTCCTCAGGTGGCCATCAGCGTCTCGCATAATTCGGAGGGCATGCAGATTGTTCCCTTGCTGGCGTATAGGCCGAGAAGTTTAGTAGGCCGCCGCTCGCTTTCCCTTATGGAGATCACAGGTATCATCTGGTTCTCCGTAGAGGTCAGATGTTGTTTTATGCGTGGAGCGTGTCTTGTACTTCTGATTTGGTGCTGAGACTTTATCAGAAGTTTTGTCTATTCCGCCAGGGACGGGAGACTGAATTTCACGCGCAGAGCGCAGAGTATACTTCTGGGTTAGCGCTGAGGCATTGCCAGTAGTTTTGTCTATTCCGCCAGGGATAGGAGACTGAATTTCACGCGCAGAGCACGGAGTATACTTCTGGGTTAGCACTAAGGCATTGCCAGAAGTTTTGTCGGTTCTGCCAGAGACAGGCGACTGAATTTTACGCGCAGGGCACGGAGGGAGCAACGCTACAACCTCATTGGTCGGAGAGATCGGAGAGATCGGAGAGTCCACTGGAATGGTAGAGGATGTCTTGGGCATCCAGACCTTATGCAGATTCCTGTTGTTTTGGACAGAGAGAGAGTGAGAGCTGTCCCTTGTTCGGAGCATATCTTCATAGGCAGACTGGTCGAACTGGATGACCAGTATCTTCTTCATGGATCCCACGGATACCGCATCGTGTCGAGCAATAGCTTCCTCATCAGAAGAGAAAGATATCCCCAGCAGAGTCACCATCTTGTTTCGGATGTAATATAAACGAGAAAAGATTTGATGAATGCGGAAAACGAGGTCTTGTACGAAGACCCGCCCTTCTTTTATGTTTACAAACAAGATTGTACAAATTTGATCCTACAAGAGGATGTCTAAGTACAATTTATTTAATCTGGGTGAATATTTCTATAGGTGTCTGATCTGTAGTTAATCACTTTAGCCCTTGGACCACACGATGTTGAAGAAGTACCATGGAAGACAGGTAGCAGCTTCGAGGGTTGCTGAAGATGGTGGATGCCCGATGCCAAAGTCGTCGATCCCTTCCCTTTGCCTGAACTCCGGATTCTCCTCTCTCTCTCTCTCTCTCTCTCTCGGCCGTTGGATCTGGTACTGGATCTCTTGACCAATTTTCCGACCAGTTTCTTCGACCTTCCAATTTTTTGACCTTGTCCTCTATTGATAGAGGTCTCTATTTATAGAGTTTTAGTGAAAGTGACCACTCAATCGGTGTAAAAACCGAGTAGTAGAAAGTACAACACCCTTTTACACAACGGTTAAAATAACCAATGCCTACGTATAGATAATCCTTTGAATGACCGTGTGATGCGAGTCCAACTAAGGGACAAAATGTGTATAATCGCTACGAAGATCACGGCGTAAAAGCCACGCAGGTAGGTATCCCTCGTGTAGAAGAGGTTGGCATAGAAGCCAATATCTGTCACCATGGCATAGAAGCCAAGTAGTTATCAAACCGGCATAGAAGCCGAATAGGCGTAGAAGCCGAGTGGTCATGGAGGCCGAGTGGGCGTAGAAGCCGAGTAGGCACAGAAGCCGAGTGGTCATAGAGGCCGAGTGGGCGTAGAAGCCGAGTAGACACAGAAGGCCGAGCAGGCACCGAAGCTGAATGGGCGTAGAAGCCGAGCGTAACGTGCCAGAGTGATGATGTGGACGTTTTAGCTAGAATTACGACTTTTGGAGATATAATCAAATCCCCAGCATTAATTGTGGAGATTCGCCATCATCATGCATATTAAATGCAGAGGCGTGTTTTGAAGGTCTGTCATCCTTCTGTGCATCAAACGCAGAGATGTGCCTCAGGCATCTATTAGTATTCGGCGCACTAATTGCAGGGACGTGCCTTGAGAACCTGTCCCCGCTTTGTGCATAAAAATGCAAAGACATGCCTCGAATCTCGTACGAGGTACAGCTTTTGACGTGGCAGGCGGTTTGTCTTCTGCGGAGCGTAAGGAGCTCTCATCTGCCTCTGTAAACTAGGCAGCATATTCCTCTGTGTACGTAAAAGCGGTTTACGCAAAGGAAATGGCAGTAAACGATAGCCTGGGTTGCAGTGCCGCACCATCATTATAGCCGTCGCCTGGGTTGTCGAGCAGTATCCTTTTGTCAGAAGTTGAGACGTCAGGTTCATTGCAGGATCTGACAGGTTCATTGCAGGCTCTGACAGGTTCATTGCAGGCTCTGACAGGTTCACTTCGGAGAATATGAAGCGTCCCTCGTATACTTCAATGCTGCATGAAAAGAGGATGAGTTTTATGCCATAAAGGCGATGAAGCACCCTGTTTACGCTGAAGCAGCCTGGACATACTGCCCTACGTGGATGGTCTTTAAGCCTATATTTCTCACTGTGCTTTGGCGGAGAAGCTCTGTTTGCACGTTTGAAGGCTCTGTAGTCCTCTGTTTACGCTGCTTTGCATCAATATGGTGCGTAGAGCTTCCAGCGTATTTTTTATGCTTCTACATCGCTGAACACGATATGAGATAATATATCCTGACTGGATCCATGTATTACCAGTCCGTAAAACCACTATATCAAAATTAAGTATACAGTTCTAGAACATGAGATATATACACTATTATAAATTAAAAACTAACAGAGAAATGTACTCGCCTGAGGTCCTGAGCAAGGTGTGTATCTCGATGCCCAAGCTGGTGTCACACAGACCTATATATGGTATATTGTATCAATACAAGATTTTAGAATAAAAATAAGTTAAACTAGTTTAATTCAAGGTTATAAAGTCATTACTAAGTCAAAACAAAAAAACTAGGTTAACTCTATACCAAACTAGTTATTTCTAAGTTGTATGAGTCTAACTCTAGGATATTAGGTCCATACACTATGTAACTTGGGCACACTAGCTATGCAAAGATACTAGGATACAAACAAAGTACCGTATCTAGGATACGCAAGTTTTTATATATAAAAATATAAATTTATATATATACAAGGCAATACATATAGTAATCTTAGCTAACTAATGCGAAGCGGATACCTTGGCTTTGAACCAAGGCGTATCTCACCACCTACACACCCATCTTGATACTCAACCCAATATCTTGAGTATCCCCTAATACCTTGACATTACCTTGGTATCACAAGATAATCCAATTTCTAGTAGATAATTAACTACCAATACACTAAACTATAACTAACATACCAATACTTATATACAATACTACTATACTAACTTACCACTAACTTACCAATACATATATATATACATACCTACATATAGCTAATAGTCTAACAAGTATATATATATATATATATATATATATATATATATATATATATATAACTATTTAGATGACAATTATATATATTCAAACTACCTAACAATCTAATTAACTACTAAACTATTAATGATCTACTAGCTAACTATCAGTAACTAACTAAACCTCAAGTAAACTACCAGTTAACCATCTACCAAACTAGGTACCCCTGCTTTTATTGTGGTTGTTGTTTGCAGCAAGCTATCCTCTCCTTGCTGTTGCTCTGTTAGCTATGCTCATGCTGGCTGCTATTGCAATATGTTGTATGCCTTGCTGGTTGCTGCACACTTCTGTATTATTTGCTGTGGTACTGAATGCAGTTGCTGATACTGTACTGCAATGTTATGGTGCTGAATACAGTTGGTGCATTTGCTAGTTCTACTGCCTCTCCCTCTTGCTTCAACTGCTACTGCTGCTACTACCTCTCGATGCAGTTGCTGCTCCACCCTCTGCTGATGTTGCCACTGTTGTACGGCACTGGTGCTCTACAGGTTGTTATCTAGCTGCTGATGGCTCGATGTTATTGCAAACTGCAACTACAGTGTTGTGCTCTGCCGTATTGCTTGCTTTTAGCTGTTGATGCTCATTATTAAAACTGCTATGGCTGCTCTTGTATTGCTATATAGTTGGTTTCTGTTGTACATGCTGCTGATGTTGATACTGAGGGATGCTAATTGTTGTTGAAATTGCTGAATGCCTTGCTGTTGTGCATCTTCCCGACCCTCCTTCACTTCATTGCACAACACTCACCCACTCACTCACTCACACTCTATGCACACACACACATATGTATAACTATACATATATAAATATATTACTAACATACATATGTAAATATACACTTATATAAATATAATCTTACATATATATATATATATATATATATATATATATATATATATACAAACGTACTCCCATACATTTATGTATATCTATATATACACATATATAAATACATATGAACATATCACTACACATATACATATAGCTATATATAAATATCTATATAATATAATAGAGATACATACACATAATCATATAATTATATCATTCTAATAGATATTACCAAGTCAAATTGAATTGAGGTACAATGAACAAACACGTGGAGTGCACCACACCCGTATCTCACACATTCTATGATACGCTTGCGATACGGCTCCATCACACAACCAATCGTATCCCGAAGGACACGAGCAAGTATAAAATAATAATTATGAACAATATGAAGAACTAATTACTCAACGATTTGTCCGTGCCAAAATGTGACATGCACAAAATCTCATGTTGGAGAAAAACTCCCAAATCAACTTGTATCTCCAAATTATCGGGATACGGCCTACACGTATCCAATTATGGATATGTCACTAGTCATATACAATGAAACACATATTAATTTAGTCTAATTGGGCAATTAACAAACACAAGATGTGCCAATCTCAGAATTTCTCCAAAATTGACACAAAATACCACATAATTTTCTCCATAGGACTCCTATGAACCTAATTCCAATTTCTATGGATAGCCTTAGCATATGAGATAATTCCTAATGATTAAATCATAAATTTAGAACCTAATTAGAGAGAAAAACTAAATTTTACCTATTGGAAGATAAATTCCTAATAAAATCCCCAATTTGGGTGAAAATAGCCTCCAACTTATAGATTCTTGCTGCTCCTTGTAGATTATTTCTTTCTCCTTGTCGATCCTTATTCTACTAGCCTCCAATGATAAATAAAAAAGTAATTGGGAAGAAATTTTAGAAGATATTGGTGTGGGAATGAAGAATTTGGAAGAGGAAAAATTTTAGATCGTGATTTTGAATAACAAATAAGAAGAGAGAGAGTCTATCTCCTCCCTATGGTGGCCGTCTCCTTGCCCCTCCTTCAAGCTACTATAGAAAGTCCAAAATGTCCCTTGGGGCTTCTTATGAAGAAAATAATTAAGGAGGAAAGGTTCTAGTCTAATTGGTTTCACTAATTAATTCATCCTCCTAATGAATGAACTTACTATTGGTCTCAATCTAAAATAGAATCAAATATTGTTCCATGGATCTAAACTACACTAGTTAGGTCCACTACACAAGTCCAAAATAAATCTAACATCTAACAATAAATAAATAATACAATAAAATAATATTTATAATATGCACAATATTTAATATAATAATCCTAAAATAAATATACCCATGCCCAATTTCCAAACTATCCTTAGTTGAAAAAGTGAGAGTGACAATCCTACCCACCTTAGAAAAATTTTATCCTCGAAATTAAGGAAGAAACTAACTACCAAAAGAAATCAATATAAAAATTTATCCTCACAGCTCAAACAGATATGGATATCGCTCGCGCATCTCGGCCTCTTGCTCCTAGGTACTCTCTCCTGGCGAGTGATGACTCCACGCGATGTGCACCAAAAGATTCATCTGGTTTCTTAGCACCTTCTATCTCTGATCAAGAATCTCAATGGGCTGGTCGGGATAGCTAAGAGTAGGGCCTACCTCTATCTTCGAGTGATCCAACACATAGCTAGGATCTGCCACATACCGTCTCAACTGGGACACGTGAAACACGTTGTGCACTCCCTCCAATACAAAAGGTAAGTCTACTCTGTAGGCAACTGTATCGACCCTCTCAAGAATACTAAAAGGTCCGATGAATCGCGGACTAAGCTTTCGGCCTCCACCAAAATGAATCTTGCCACGTGTCAGAGAAATTCTCAAGAAAACCAGACCGCTAACCTAGAATAAAACATAACCTTATCACTCTAACAAAACAAACAATCACAAGCAATACAAAACAAAATCTATACCTCAAACTCCAATGGTCTCTGGTGGCTATCGGCCCAATGCCGTTGTTTGTCCTGCGCCACCCGAAGTCTATCCCAGATGAGCTTCACCTTCTCAGTTATATACACTACTATCTCTAGTCCCAATAAATCTCTCTCACCAACATCATCCCATGATAACAGAGTGCGGCATCTTCGTCGAAAGAATGCCTCAAATGGTGATATCTTGATACTGGCCTCGTAGCTGTTGTTTGTAGAAAACTCTACAAAGTGAAGATGATCCGCCCAAGAACCTCCAAAATCCAAAACATAGGTGTGTTGCATGTCCTTGAGTGTCTGAATAGTCCTTTCTGACTGTCCGTCTGTCTGAGGGTAACATGCAGTACTGAACTTGATCTAAGTGCCCAAGCTAGCATGCAAACTCCTCCAGAAGTGGGATGTGAAACGACTATTCCGATCTGAGACTATGCTCACAGGAACTCCATGCAATCTGACTGTCTGACGCACATACATCTCCTCGAGCTTCTCTGTAGATGTACCCACTTTGAATGGCAAAAAGTGGCTAATTTGGTCAACCTGTCTACGATGACCCAAATTGCATATTTACCTCCTGGAGAACGCAGAAGTCCTGAAACAAAATCCATCGTCACATGCTCTTATTTCCACTCTGGAATGGGTAAAGACTGAAGCAATACACCTGGCCTGTCTCTCCGCCTTTACCTGCTGGGAAACCAAATATCTAGATACGAAGCTAGCAACCTCCCGCTTTATACCATACTACCAAACATGGTCTCTCATATTCCTATACATCTTGTTGGCACCAGGATGCATAGAGTACTGAGATAGATGCACCTCCTGAAGAATCTTCTCGCGCAATGCTCTACTCGAAATACATAATCTGGAACCATACCGCAATGATCTATCATCTATAATGCTGAAGTCCTCTGCCAACCCTATCTAGACCGGTGCTCTGATGCTCCTCAAAGACTCATCCCTGAACTATACGGCTCTGATCTAGTACATCAACTTTGACTATACCTGAAGTCCCCATATCTGTGCTGCAGCTCCAAGAACTAATACCCCAATGCCCAAACTATCAAGATCGGCCAACAAATTTTTATCTCTCATTAAGTACATAGCCACTGGATACAAGATCAAGGCATCCGCGACTACGTTGGCCTTCCCTGGATGGTACTACAAAGAAATGTCGAAGTCCTTCATGAACTCCAACCATCATCGTTGCCTCATGTTGAGCTCCTTTTGTGTAAACACATACTTCAAGCTCTTGTGATATGTAAAGATTGCTACCCTCTCTCCATACAAGTAGTGCTTCTACAGTTTAAGAGCAAAAACAACTACTTCCAACTCCAACTCATAGGTAGGGTAATTCTTCTTATGCGAGCATAATTGCTTGGAAGCATAGGCAATCACCTTCCCGTTCTGCTGTAACATACAATCCAAACCCTTAACTGATGCATCACTGTATATAGAAAATCATCCTTCCCCTGATGGCAATGTCAATATTAGAGCTGCAGTCAACCACTTCTTTAGCTCCTCAAAAGCAGATTGACAATCCTCAGTCCAGACAAACTCTACATCCTTCCTGGTTAGTCTAGTCATTGGCTCCGTAATCCTAAAAAAATCCTTAAGAAATATTCGATAATAGCCGGCTAGTCCAAGAAAACTTATGATCTCCGCTACAGAACTCGTGGTAGACCATGACTCAACTGCTGAAATCTTCTTCGAGTCTACTGAGATTTTGTCTCCTATAATCATATGTCGGAGGAATTCAACCTTATCAAGGAAGAACTCATACTTTGAAAGCTTGCCATATTGCTTCTCTTTCCTGAGGGTCTCCAAAACTATCCTTAAATGCTTCTCATGCTCCTCCAGAGTCTTTGAATATATCAGTATATCATCAATGAATACTACCATAAACTGATCCAAGTACTGATGAGATACCTTATTTATCAGGTTCATGAATACCGCTGGGGCGTTGGTCAACCCAAACGACAACACCAAAAACTCAAACTGCCCATACTGAGTCCTAAAATCTATCTTCAAAATGTCTTCCTTCTTCACTTTCACCTGGTGGTACCCCGACCTGAAGTCTATCTTTCAAAATAGCTTCGCTCTGCTCAACTGATCAAATAAATCGTCAATCCGTGTCAACGGATATTTATTCTTGATAGTGAGGTTGTTGAGTGCCCTTTAGTCGATACACATGCGTACTGACCCATCCTTTTTTGGTACAAATAATACAAGAGCACCCCATGGTGATGAACTGGAGTGGATGAAGCCCTTGCCCTGTAACTCATCCACCTACTTCTTCTACTTCGCTAGTTCGCTGTTGTTTACTCTATAGACATGTTGTGATATTAGTTCTACGCTTGGCACCAAATCTATAGATAACTCCATATCTCTGTCCGGTGGTAACCCTGGCAAATCCTCCGTAAAGACTTCCATATACTCTGCAATCAACAGATGTGGTGGCTCCTGCTCTTCTACCAAAGCACCAAAGAAGTCACCTTCGCTTTGCTCTGCTGCTCCTCTGACGAACTTAAACTCTATCTGAAATAAAACTCTGCCTCCTCGATAATCGATACTAGCATGATGCCTACTCAACCAATCCATCCCGAGTACTATATCGTAGCTTGTTAGTGGCATTATGAGCAGATATACGCCCAACTCTCGGCCTCCTAAAGAAACTATCTAGTCCTTGCAAACATCACTGACCAAGATAATGCCACCCCTGGTCGTGATCTTGTAAGTCCTCGCTAACGGTTCAGACTCAAGATGATGTTTCAGAGCAAAAAATACAAATATAAAACTATGTGAAGCACCAAAATTAAATAAAGCATAAGTTGGAAAAGAATTAAGATAGACGAAACCTAAGATAACATCACCGACTGGATCCTCCTTTTCAACGATCAAGGCGAAAGCTTGCCCCTGTCGCTGGGCACCTCTCTGCTGGTGCCGAGCGAACTGCTGCTGTTGTGGTGGTAGAGGAGATCCTCTCTGCTGTCCTATTGGTGGTCTCGTGGGTGTTCTCTGTGCCTGAGCTCCGTCCTGAGCTGGAACTTTAGAACAAGCCCTCAACTGATGGTCTCCTGATCCACAAAATAAGTACTGGCCCAATCTCATCCTGTATGCATCATATCCATGTCCTTGCTTCTTACAGAATGTGCAAGGAATAGCTGGCCTCTGAATCTGGTGTATCTGCTGTGGGGACACTCTAGTTGGTCCATGATACTGCTGCCTCGAATTCTAAAAGTGCCTCTAGTGCTACTGCTGAAAATGAGGCCATTTTTTTGGACCCATGTTGGTACTGAATCCTCCTGTGTCCCCCAACCTTTTAGAGCCAAGATCTAGATCATTCTTTGCCCGTTGTGCCTATCTAAGAATCTTCTCGAAAGTAGCGGTGGGATCTCCATTCGTATGTGATTTGACTTTCCTGTTCAGGCCCTTCTTAATCTTTTTGGCTCTTCTTCTAGGATTCTGCCCCTCCACAAAGCAACCTAATCGGCAATACTCTATCGCATACTCATCCACCATCATACCTCCCTGAACAAGGTACTGGAACTGGCAATCAAGAGAAGTCAGAGCCACATCTGGAAAGAACTTTTCCTTGAAGATCTCTTTGAAAGCTTCCCAAGTAAGTCCGGGTACTGAGATCCTACAGTCCATCCTGAACCATATTACCGCAATATCAAACATCATGCACCCCGCGGCCTCAATCTGTAATCTCTTCGGATTCTGCGCCGGCTACAGGTTCCGCTCAATGTCTTCTATCCAATCATCAGCATAAAGGATCCCTTCTGTGCCTCTAAAGTCCTTTTGCCCCATCCTCTTGAAGTCTATGATGGTCCTCGGCCTCGACTGCTACGGGGTAAATTGAGGTGGTATCGTCTGTGGCTGGACTAAGGTAGCCCTCTCAACTTTTGTGAGCACAATCTGGTGGGCATTCTCAACGCTCAGTCGTGTAACCTCTGAATCACGCTGCTATGCCTTCATCATCTGCAGAAAGAGCGTGAACGTCTGCGTCTGATCGACTGCGGGTGGTGGGGTGGAAGATCCCCTGAAACTATCGGCGTTGTCTTCGGTACCGCAGGTAGAGCACCTCTGAAAGCTGTTGTAGAAATGCCCACCTATATCGGTGAAGCAGACATCTGGAATATAGGTACTAGAATAGTGTCTGATGGTGCTGCCCTCATAGGCGATGAGGTGACTGACCGTGCTGATATGGTACCTGAGCGGTGAAAACGCATCCTCGGTGGCATCCTGAAGATAGATTAAAATAAGGAATCTATATTGAGTTTGATACGATATCATTAAAGAAGGACATAATTTATTCAAAGTAATATTCATGATAAGGATAGCAAAACCGATATTTGGAAGTGTTTCCTAGTTGTAATTGAGTATACTCTCAGCCTAAATCCTATATCCTAAAGCAGGCTCATTGCAGTCATCTAGGTGAGCACTATTACGATCTCGCTCTTCTTGAAACTCTCGACAGACCTACATAGGCTACCACTAAAAATGTGTCATGACCCGCACTCGAATATTCGAGCACGAGTATGTGGGTACGTCCAGCCTATGCCGCAAAATCGATGATAGAATATTGTCTGGGTCAACTCTAACTAACTAAAGATCTCAGCAATATATATAAGGTACCTGTCAATCATCTCAACTCCAAACGAAGGAACAATATGGTATCTCACAAACGTAACTATACTCAATCATAATACAAACTAAGGAAGATAAAGCATGAATGGAATAATGAAGAAAGAATTAAGATACAATCCAGAAGTCTGAAATAATATACATGCCATGAATCTCAATGAAATCTAATAAAAGTCCATCAAAACATAAACTAAACCTTCTAAGGCTCTGCAACTAAGTTCTCCTGATCTACAGGAGTTTCCTCTAATGGTATGCCCTCCTGCGGTCCGTAGAATGTAGGACACTGATCTATGAGCCATTCATCTAGAAAAATATATCCAGTCAGGATTGAAGTAAAGTACATACCTCTGAAAGCAGTTTCAAATATATAATCGAGCATAAAAAATAGATAATAGAAAAAATATAAGATAACTAAATATCTGAATGAAATAAACTAGTGTGAACATGCAATGTGCTAGAAAGAAGAACAAGCAATATGGATATCTGCAATATAAATGAATAACTAAAATCTAACTAATGTGCTTCGGAATACAAGTTTATTATGTGATCAGTTTAGGTTGAGCACAAATACAATATGGTAACTCAATTACAAGTGTATTATATAATTGTCATGTAAACGAATACACTGGGGCTTTGATCACATAATCAACTCCTACTCCCCCATCCCGAACTAATACCAATGGATCCAACTACGACACGTTACAAACATAAATATGGGCATACTGAACACGAGCAGTGTGTGTACACGAATAAGCACACTGAACACGAGCAGTGTGTAAATACGAAATATAACTAATCAATACCCAATACACATAATAAAATATATATGAAGGATTACCCGCGGAACACGGTAGGGGATAACATCTCCTGATAGGATCCATGTAGTACCAATCCATGAAACTACTGTGTCGGAATCAAGTATACAGTTCTAGAATATGAGATATATACACTATTATGAATTAAAAACTAACAAAAAAATATACTCGCCTGAGGTCATGAGCAAGGTGTGTCTCTCGATTACCAAGCTGGTGTCACACAGACATATATATAGTATATTGTATCAATATAAAATTTTGGTATAAAATTAAGTTTAACTAGTTCAATTCTAGGTCATAAAACTATTTCTAAGTCAAAACAGTCAAACTAGGTCAACTCTAGGTCAAATTAGCTATTTTTAAGTTGTATGAGTCCAACTCTAGGATATTAGGTCCATACACTATATAATTATGCCACACTAGCTATGCTAAGATACTAGGATACAAACAAAGACCGTAGAACAGGATACGCAAGTTTTTAGATATGAAAAAAATTAATTTATATATATACAAGGCAATACATATAGTAGTCTTAGCTAACTAATGCAAAGCGTATACCTTGGTTTTGAACCACGGCGTATCTCACTACCTATACACCCATCTTGATACTCAACCCAATAGCTTGAATATCCACCAATACCTTGACATTACCTTAGTATCACAAGGTAATCCAATTTCTAGTAGATAATTAACTACCAATACACTAAACTATAACTAACATACCAATACATATATACATACCTACATATAGCTACTAGTCTAACAAGTATATATATATATATATATATAACTATTTATATGACAATGTATATATATAACTATTTATATGACAATGTATATATATACAAACTACATAACAATGTAATTAACTACTAAACTATTAATGAACTACTAACTAACTAAACCTCAAGTAAACTACTAGCTAACCCTCTACCTAACTAGCTGCCCCTGCTCTTGCGATGATTGTTGTTTGCATCTAGTTGTCCTCTCCTTGTTGTTGCTGTGCTAGCTCTGCTCATGCTGGCTGCTGTTGCAACACGCTGCATGCCTTGCTGGTTGCTGCACACTATTGCATTGCTTGTTATGGTGCTGAATGCAGTTACTGATACTGCACTGCAATGCTGTGGTGCTTAATGCAGTTGGTGCATTTGCTAGTGCTACTGCCTTTCCCTCTTGCTGCAACTTCTACTACTGTTACTGCCTGTCGATGTAGTTGTTATTGCACCCTCTACTGATGTTTCCACTACTGTACTGCACTAGTGCTCTGCAGGTTGCTATCTAGCTGCTGATGGCTCAATGCTATTGGAAACTTCTACTACTATTGCTACTACAGTGCTGTGCTCTGCAGCATTGCTTGTTGTTAGCTGTTGATGCTCATTGTTGAAACTGCTACGGCTACTCTTGTATTGCTGTACAGTTGGTTTCTGTTGTACATGCTGATGAGGTTGATACAGAGTGTCACGCTCCAGCCCTAAAATACGTAGGACCAGAAATACGTGACACGTCAGCTACACATTCGACCAGACTCTGGTCTGACTCGAATATGTATAAGCAGTATAATATAAAAGGCACTATCTAGATATCCCATAAATGAAAACCTCTATGGCTCAATCCACAATGTACAAAAGTATACAAGAAAGAGCAATATGTGCTAAAGTCGGCCGCCCAATAATACACTAACTCGAATAGACTCGAGAAGAAGTATGAGTCTATAAAAACTAAGCTGCAACAGCAGATGAATAATCAATATAAAATAACCATAATACCGGTGGATATGATGTGAATACCTGGTACCATGCCCGCAAGACATGCAACTACAACAGCAACTCCAAATGTTCCGTAATCATCTATGTAGTAAAACTGGCAGGGAACCAGGTCCTCAGAGGGACGTAACAAGGTACAAAAATACAGCATGCCAAGTATACAAAAAATTACAAGTGCAACAACTAGGTACTCTATCATAACCAAACAAGTGTGACACAGTTTAAAGACAATGTTCGACGCGTGGGCTATCCAAAATAAAATCGTAGCTCCGGACACGGAAACACACGGGACGTACCGCAGCTCCGGGCAAAGAGTCACACGGGTGATACAACTACACTAGATACAGGATTACTACAGATACAATACATATACATATATAAGCGCATGCAGAGGAGCCCAAACGCCTAGTAACTGTCTTCCCCTTCTCAAGCAGTCAACGATGGTGCGCTGAACCTGAACATCTATCTAACAGTCTCGACACACAGAAGTAACTCAACAGACGTGACCCTAAGGTTGTCCCAGTCTCTGGTCATGATGTCAGTATCAGGATGCAGGAATCTGGCACGATCACAGTGTATGAGTGTGTCCTGGGGTATCGATATACTCAGGTACGTATATCGCGGTGCTACTAAGCATCTATCAATTATTTTAAGACGTTACGACGAATCTCAGCACCCGGTTGTAATTTGGACGCGAAGTATCGAACGTCAACATAAATACGTGCACAATGTACATAAAAAACAACAAGTATCTGAAATCTAAAATACAGGGTGGCAAGGTACACTTGCCTGCGTGCGGCTGCTGATGACGGGGTCCCGGTACCGCATCCAAGTCCTCAGGTCCCGCAGTACCTAGAGATGATAAACAAACCGATAATCAATAATCTATTCCACGACAGACAGGGATGCGACACACATCAACACCTAAACTCAGTCTCAGCTACGACTCACAGGGACAAGACACTAGGGGGTTTGAACACAGTTGACTATCTGTACGATAGTCAAAATATCTAGTCATCAGTACCACATCATCAAGCCATCCTCAAAACACAATTAATGATTATTAACCCTTCGTTTCATTCATGAAGTACTACTCTAATTTAACCCATCATTAATATGCAGTCCCTAAATTACCGATCAATGGCTTTATACTTCTCACTAGTTCACAATCAAATATGTGATCCTCAGTATTCCTCAATGTTTAAAATATCAGAATCTTAATTCTCAATAATTTAATCTTCATTAATGATATAGCATCCTTTCCACCATGTATAGTATTCGTAACATCTCGTCAAAATCAAATTCCAAACCTCCATGCAAATCATTTAAACTCATTTTAATTTATGCAAACATAAACCCTAACCTACATTTAACCCTATTCTCAAGTCATTATAATCAACATTAACCTTAATCATCATTAGCCTTAATCAACATTAACCTTAATCACATGGTTCAAGTACTACACTACACTAACTATATATATATACCAATATTATATAACCATTTAAACCCTAACAAACTATATATATATAAAGAACATAGAGAAGGGGAGGGAGTATTTCACCATGGCGTGGGGGCTGCTGGCTGGAGAACTACCTACGGCCAGAGGGAAGAAACGGGGATGGCTGGGAGTGGTGGTGGTAGTGGTCTCGCGGTGGTGATGGTGGTGACAGGGAGCTTGTGGTGGTGGTGATGGTGATGGGATCTAATGGTGGTGATGGTGATGTCAGGGAGGCTGGGGGTGGTCCGGAGCCGCTGCGGGGGGGGGGGGGTTCAGTCGGCCAGACGGGGTGGAGCTGTTGTGGGCAGTAGACCGGAGTGGGGGTGCACGAATCTGGCCGGAGTGGGGGGGGGAGGATGGCTGCACCGCCGGAGCTGCGCTGGAGAAGAAGAGTCGAGGGGGTGGTTGCACCACCGGAGCTGCGCGGGAGAAGAAGAGTCGAGGGGGTGGCTGCACAGCCAGAGCTGCACGGGGGTGCTGCACAGCCGAAGCTGCAGGGGGGGGGAGAACTTCTACACAGCGGAGCTGTGCGGTGCGGGGTGCACTGCCGGAGCGGCGGGGGTCGGTGAATTCAGCCGGATAGCAATACGGTTGGACCGGACTGCACAGTGGGGCAAGGTTGGACCGGACTGCTGTGGCGTCGGAAGTGGGCCGGAGCCGCCGGGGGTCGAGTGAAGTCAGCCGGTCAGACCGAGTGCAGCAGGCCGGATGGGTGGTTCCTTCAGGGAGAAGAAGGAAGAAGAAGAATAAAGGAAGAAAAAGAAGTTTTTGTATAGAGAATAATTTGGAGGAGGGAGGAGAGAGAGGGGGGGTTTCCCATGTGTTGGGATTAGGGCCGACCTTAGGGGAAGAGTGGTGATGGAGACATTAAATAAGGAAAGGTGATGGGTAGTAGGTGGTCATGATCAAATCCTCATTTGAATGAGGGGCTAGGATCTAACATGAAGGATTACTCATACAAAGGAGAGAAATATAGGGGATGGGCTTCACCAATCAAAGGAGAGGGGAGTGTGGTTAGACCGGTCATGGGTGGAGGCTTCTCCATTTGGGTTTAAACCAATAAGGAGATGACACCTAGATTAATAAATTATAACTAAGGCCCTTAAATTTGAGAAATTACACGAACACATGAAATGATGCAAAAATTGTGGCGAAAATGGTGTTTGGTAATTTGCATGGTAATGAGGTATTATGTGTTTGGCATGGGTTAAATTAAATGGGCATTCGGATTAATTTGGGGATTAAAATAGGATTAGACAAAATTGGTATCCCCAGTTTAAATAGAATTAAAGTGTCCCGCACTTTTTAATTAAATGGGGGCACTTGGGGTCTAAATTTGGAAATGATGCAAAGGTCAAAAATGGTGGGGGCTTGGAGTCTGCCTTGGACCCTTTAGTTTGTCCGGCTCAACGGGTTAAGTTGGTATCTAAAAAATTGAGGGTAACGACACAGGTGTCCGACACGGAAATTAATTATGGGATTTCGGTTACGAAAAATTTTGCAATTAATTTAGGGCACAAGGAAATATGATTTTGAGTAACGGAAAGGTCCAGCACCTAAATTGGCGAGTCAAGTCAGAAGTACAATAGTCCAATAGAATTTATTGGCTAAATTTGGGCTCCGAATAATTTAGCAATGATAGGGCATGCCAAGGGTTTAATTAAATAAAATAACAGACACAAGCAACTCTACTCTAAACCTCAACATCTGCTGCTAATCCAAAATTTTCCAAATCCATACCTGACTATCTATAGAATTAATCGAGGTGGTTTACATTCTTCCCAACTTAGAAAAATTTCGTCCCCGAAATTAAAAGTAAGGAACGATACTAGCTACAAGAATTTAAAACAAACTGGTAATCAATTGCGGTACGAAAAATCGTACCTCGATCCTCAAATAAATACGAAAAATGATGCCGAATATAATCTGCCACATATCTCCTCAACTGCGATATATAAAATATGTCATGCATCCCTTCTAATGATGGAGGCAATGCAAGACGATAAGCCACTTCGCCAACTCGTTCCAAGATGTCAAAAGGCCCGATGTATCTCAGACTCAGCTTGCCTCTGCCTACGAATCTGAGAGTACCACGAGTAGGCGATATCTTTAAAAATACCTGATCACCCTCCTTGACCTCCAAGGGTCTGCGGTGCGCATCTACCCAATGTTTCTGTCTGTCATTTGCTGCACGCAGGTGGCTTCGAATCTGCTTGACTTTATCCACTGTCTGAGTCACCAACTCTGGACCAAGTATCCGATGCTCTCCCATGTCATTCCAACATCCCGGTGACCTACATTTCCTGCCGTACAGAGCCTCATAAGGTGCATCTGTATGCTAGCCTGGCAGCCGTTATTGTAGGAGAATTCTACCAAGTATAGATGGTCCATCCAAGATCCTCCAAAATCAATCATGCATGCTCTCAACATATCCTCTAATATTTGTATCGTGCGTTCTGACTGGCCATCAGTCTGTGGATGATATGAAGTGCTGAACTTGAGACGAGTTCCTAGGCTCTCCTGCATACTCCGCCAAAAATGCGACGTGAATCTGGAATCACGATCCGATACGATGCTGACAGGCACTCCATGTAATCGTACTATCTGCCTCATATATATGTCAGCTATAATCTCAGTGGACTGCCCAACTCTGATGGGCAAGAAATGTGCAAACTTGGTGAGTCTGTCCACGACAACCCAAACTGCATCCTTTCCGCTAGGGCTCCACGGGAATCCTGAGACGAAGTCCGTGGTAATGTATTCCCACTTCTACTCGGGAATGGGAAACTGCTGCAATAGTCCTGCAGTCCTCTGATGTTCAGCCTTGACTTGCTGACAAACTAAACATCTCGCTACGAATCTTTCAATCTCTCCCTTCATCCCATGCCACCAAAAATGTTGCCTCAAATCTCGGTACATCTTCTTACCCCCGGGATGAATAGAATAAATTAAGCTATGAGCCTTGGTCATCAACTCTTGGCGTAGATCGCCACTCGGAACGTATAGGCGATCTCCATACCTCAATGTTCCGTCTTTATGAATCTTAGTCCCGTTTGCATGTCGGCCTCTGTCCTTTCTCGCAGTCGTCTAAATCTCGTATCTGTAGGCAAGGTTGCCTAGATCCTCTTAATAAATATGGACTGAACCTCGAGACGGGCCATCTGTTCATTCATGCCTGGCAATACGATCTTAATCCTGAAGATCCTCTAACAACCGGTGATGAGTCATAAAAATATGCCATGAGCTTCCTGCTTAAGGCATCAGCTACTACATTCGTCTTGCCAGGGTGGCACTACAATTCGATATCATAATCTGTCATCAACTCTAGCCAGTGCCTCTGTCTCATATTGAGCTCCTTCTTCGTGTAGGCATACTTCAGACTTTTATGATCTGTGTAATTCTCAACACGTTATTTTAAAGGTAATATCTTCATAGCTTTAGTGCAAATATCACTGCAGCTAGCTCCAAGTCATGCGTCGGATAGTTCTTCTCATGAACTCTCAGCTGTCTCGATGTGTAGGCTATCACCTTGCCATGTTGCATCAGTACACAACCTAATCTGCAACCAGACGCATCACTATACACTACAAATCCTCCTGATACTGAAGCTAGTATCAAAATTGGTGCTGATGTCAGACGCTTCTTTAGCTCATCGAAAGCCGTCTGACACTCGTCGGTCCAGATAAAATCCTCGCCTTTACGCGTCAGTCGAGTCATAGGCGCAACTATTCTCGATAAGTTTTCCACGAACCTCTGATACTGTCCGGCAAGTTCGAGGAAACTCCTAACCTCTGTAACTGACATAGGGGTAGGCCATGTCTCAACTGTAGCTATCTTCTCCGGGTCAACTGATAGTCCATCTTCGGTGATTATGTGCCCCATAAATGGTACTCTATCCAGGCAGAACTCATATTTGCTAAGCATGGCGTACAGTCTCTCATGTCTCAGCGCCTCCAACACGATCCGGAGATGTCTCTCATGTTTCTCCTGGTTCTCGAAATATACCAAGACGTCGATGAAAACCACCATGAACTTATCCAAGTACTGGTGGAAAACATTGTTCCGCTAGCTCATAAATACTGCTGGCACGTTGGTTAAACCCAATGGCATGACTAAAAACTCATAGCATCCATACTTCGTCCGAAAAGCCATTTTCGGAATGTCTTATCTCCGTACCTTGATCTGATGTTAGCCTGATCTGAGATCGATCTTCGTGAAAACAAAATGTGCTGGTAAGCTGATGTCGCTGCGCAGCATAGGTTACTTATTCTTTATCGCTATGGCATTTAATGCCCTGTAATCAATACACAAGTATACTATCTCATCCTTCTTCGGCACTATTTAGATTGTTGCTTTCCATGGAGAAACACTAGCCCGTCTGAAACCCTAGTCTAAGTGATCCTCTACTATGGACCTTCAACTCAACCAACTCTTATCGGTGCTGGTCTGAAGACGGGAAAATAACTGGCTCGGCTCTTGGAGTCAACTATATAGCAAATTATATTTCTCTGTCAGGTGGCAGGCCCGAAAGGTTCTCTAGAATCACATCCTCAAACTCTGATATAATGCAGGGGTACACTGGTTCACCTTGCATTATGTGCCCCTGAGGTAGATGGGCACCATGCTCCCTGGGCTCTCTGAAGAAACTCAATCTCAGGGTAATCTGGTGGTCAAGGATAATGTAACTAAGTCGATAATCTAGTATTGCGTGGTATTGGCTCAATCAACTCATGCTAGGACGATATCATCGTCCAGACTTAACCAAAAAAAAATTCTCCCGTTCTGTTTACAACACTAATCCTCAAAAGAAAAATTCTTCCTTGCCTGAACTATAATTTCTCTTCTCCTCAAAATTTATTCCTATATTTTATTCCTAAAATTTCATCTTTTCGTTATTTATCTCTCCAAATCACATAGTACAATAATGGTATCACTCAAGCACATACTAGAATTTTTGGAATCAGATTATTATCTTTCAAGTGAGAGCCTGAAATTTTATCTCATCTAGTCCATAATATCATTCCTGGTATCGCTATCTTTTAGGATAACTCATTCCTGGTATCGCCTGAAATTTTATCTCCTCTAGTCCATAATATCATTCCTATGCACTTCCATAATTTATTCTAGGTCATGATCAACAATCCTTCCAGCTCCCAGTACTTCCAAGATCACTGCTATCTCAAGCACGGGTAGGGTACTACTGGGTCCATTTCTCTGTCAACCCTTCCATACTAGTAACCCATTAATCTATCCTGATAGGGTAACAACCTTCTCAGAGAAAGGTACACGAATTCTGTCTTCTGTCGTCTGGTCTTCGATCTTCTTCTGGAGGGAAATCATCAGGCACAAGCATCCTTCTTCGCGAATAATAGGGGATGAGAACAATGATAACGATATTGAAGGAAATTGAACGAATATAAATTGGAAGTCCAAGGGCGATAATCACATACAAAAATGAGCTTATAAAATCGATTATGGATTGAGATCCTATTCAACAATCATAATATCTATTCCTAATTTGCAGGCTCGCTTGGCACAGTCAGGTGACCAAGACGATTTAAAACGGACCTGCATGGGCCACCACAAAAATATGTCAAGCTCCAGTCCCAAAATACGTAGGACCAGGAATACGTGACACGCCAGCTACACATTCGACCAGACTCTGGTCTGACTCAAATACGTATAAGCTGTATAATATAAAAGGCACTATCTAGATATCCAATAAATGTATACCTCTATGTCTCAATCCATAATGTACAGAAGTATACAAGAAAGAGCAATATGTGCTAAAGTCGGCCGCCCAATAATACACTAACTCGAATAGACTCGAGAAGAAGTATGAGTCTATAAAAACTAGGCTACAACAACAGATGAATAATCAATGTAAAATAACCATAATGCCGGTAGATATGATGTGAGTACCTGGTACCATGCCCGCAAGACATACTGTAACCTCCGATTTCCAATTTCCAAAATAATTAGATTTTAATTTATTTTAAAATATCAAGTTTTATAAAATATTTCTCCTTGAAAATTTTTATTTGATTTTGAACGAAGTCTGATTTTAGAAGGTAATTTAAAAATCTTTATAAAAATCATTTTCCTAAATGACGATGTATTACAAAATAAATAAATAAATAATAATATATATTTCTAGTTTCAAATATTTATTGGCTTGAGTCATAAAATTATTGTTTTGACTAAATAGTTATTTAAAAGACTAGTTGATAAAATAAAATAGATTTTATTGGGATAGTAAATAAATGAATTACATACTTCCTAATATTTTGAAAAATGAGTTTAATTAGTAGCTAATCAAAAGCTCTTAAAAACATTTTTCTTAAATTTCTTTTCTATTTAATTTATCGTTTTCCGTCTCCCATTCACGCCCCATTCTTCCCACCTGAAAAGCCCCTTTTTATTTAATTCTGGGCCATTCATCATTGGGCCAACCCGCAACCCTTTATCCCACACCCTTCTCCCTATTTAAGTTCTCATTTTTCACATCTCCCTAGAAACCCTAATCTCCTAATTATTAGCTAGCCTCCACAATTCCCAAGCCATCACCATCATCTTGTGTGCTCGTGTCCGTGTGTCCAGCATCACCGTGTCAGCCGTGATGGCCTCGGGTCCGACCCCGGGTGTCCCACCGTATCCATTTCATTTCATGTGTCCAGATTTACATATTACAACAAATTTCCGTGTCCGACACACCCGGACACAACCCCCACGCCCACAGTACATCAGATCCGTGTCCAACACCGGACACGTCTACAGTGCACCCCGCCGTGTCCAGCCCCGGACACGACCCCCTGACACGCCCAAACCCTAACCCTAACCTAGAAGAGCCGCCGAGTGATTGCCGGAGCCGCCGCCCGGAGTCGTCGTCGTCGTCGCCGCTGAAGCCGGTGGCCCGCCGCTGGAACGAAGCCGCCGTCGCCGCCCTGTCGCTGCCCTGGGTTGAACCGCCTGGGATCCGTCGACCGAGCTTCGCTGCCACCACCGCTGGAGCCGCCTCGGACCGCCTCACCATCGAGCCCGCCTCCTCGACCAGACGCCGCCGTCGTCGAGATCCCGCGCCGACGTCTCCTCGAAGCCGCTGCCCTCGAGCGCCGAGCCGCCCCCTCGAGCGCCGAGCCCGCTGCCTCGAGCTCCACGTCGAACCACCGCGCCGACGCCCTGGCCGGCCGACCTCGCCGGAAACCTAGGTGAGCCTCTTCTTCCCTTTCCCCTTTCCTTTCTTTACGGTTCAGAGAGAAAAAAAAAAAAGAGAAATGAATTAAGAATTTTAATAGTTAATTAATATAGGTAATAGCTTAATTAATATATGTAATAGTTTAATTAATGTATGTAATAAGAAATAGTTAATTAAATTATAATAGTTTAATTAAATTATAATTTGTTTAATTAATTTATTATTAGTTGAATTAATTTATAGAATTAGTTAAGTTCAATAAATAGTTAATGTATTGTAATAGCTAAATTGTAATTAGTTAATTAAATTATTAATCAGTAATTAATTATTGATTAGTTAGTAACTATTAATTAATTAGTTAGTATTTTCATATAATTAGTTTAGTGATTTCATGTAATTAGTTCATTTTTACGTATTAAATTAAAGGGTTTTTGATTATGTTAAATATAATAAATCTTGGGTTTTATATTATTATTAAAAATATAGTTTCGATAATAAAATGAGTTCAAAAATTTGTTTATTGGATCGGTGACCGATTTTACCATAAATGAAAAATATTGGCTTTTACATAAATTCTAGTTTTTATAAATAAACTTTTATTTGAAATTATTGTTCAAAATAAGTTCGAAATGATTTATATACGTAAATACGTATTTCTAGTATATGTAATCAATTTAGCATTTATATATATATATTTTTAAAAAGGTATTTTAGCATATGTATGAGTATACATATATAATGTTCAACTAGTATAAATCAAATATGTATTTAAAAGATATATATATATATATATTGTAAATACATTTAAATTGGTGCATGTATAAATATTGTAAGTATATAAGTGTAATGTATATTATATACGTGTCCCTACTAGATGACCCTAGTTGACTAGTGCCCTGCCTGACATGGCCCTGAGACCAGTATTTTTGACTGTGTTAGTATAGCATCTGATGCGAATGTGGTTTGCTTGTGTTATGTTTATAGGACTGTTGGTTTACCCAGGGGATACTCTGGAACAGGACATTGGTTTTACCAGCTAAGGACCCAAGGCAAGTACATTCTCTGATTAGTTTCTAATTTATGATATCTCCTATGTTCACTGTATCTAGTGTAAATATACATGTTCTCGACACGTTGGTTACACGGATTGGTATACGCGGATCTCGTCATGAGATGTTATTCCTTATTCATGGTGTAGCTTGTACAAGACTTGTTTTCCTTGTTATCTTGTGCGTGTACAGACACTGATTCCCGGGGAGATTTGCTACCTTCCTAGGGAATCCCGTGCCATAGCGTACCATGATTGGATCTACTATACCAGTCGGGGGTTTGGGGAGTATTTTAGTGTAGATATGTGATCATACCCAACTATCCATGCATCATAGCTCACCCCACATCTCACGTCGGGTGCGGCCTGACCATCTCCATGCCTCATAGCTGTTACGTGTGATTAGCCTGACCTCTCCCTGCATCATAGCTAACCAACGGTTAGCCTGACCTTCCATGAATCATAGCTAATCACATGTAACCAGCCTGATCAAGATCCCAAGCCGATCACATGTTAAAGCTAGTACTCACACACTTAGTCATAGTATCTCTTGCTCTTTGACATATGTTTCTTTTCCTGCATTTACTTACAGTATTTTCAGTATTTCTCTCATTGTACATTTCTCGTACTTATACATGCATCTGGTATGTTTCCATCTAGAACTGCTACATAGTTTATGTCATTTATATAGAACTGCTATTTAGAGATGTACTTTGCTCCTTCCTGACTGGAAAATATTTTTCCAGACTGTGACATTAGTAGACTGGTTCCGACACACTTGGGGATTGGAAGTTAATGATTGCAGGTATGATTTTGTTGTCTTTAGACTTGTGCTGTATTCTTTTATTTCTTCATTTCCTATCGTGCTGTAGTTGTGATTGAGTATGTTGTGAATAATTTTATAGTATTATCCGAATCTCCTTATGGAGTTGGATACTAGCGTGAGATTGTTAGATAGTACTTGACCTAGACAGCGTTCTACCGCCGATGCTGCGGCGTAGGCTGGACGTACCCACGCTCTCGTGCCCCTAAGCCGGGTGCGGGTCGTGACACGTTTTAGTGGTGGCCCATGCAGGTCTGACTTCGCGAGATGTGCGATGTCGTAGTAGTGTGGCATCCTTGTTATACTACTGCGTACCTGCTATTAAATATAGGACATAGGATACTAGGATGAGAGAGGATACTCAATCACAAATTCTTGAAAGATTTCCTGGGATGACCCCATGAGAATCTTATTTTCAATTTAAATCTTTCCTTGTTTCCGTCCGCTCTCGCTTGTTGTTACTGAACTTGATTCTTGTTGAGCAGTTTTTTAAATTAAAATCTTGGTATCATTGTTGAGTTTGATTCTTGTTGACCAGTTGTTAACTTTAATTCCTGGTATCGTTGTTGAGTTGATTTCAAAATTGAGATGAATTTTTACGGACTAGGATTTATGGTATCATCTGATGACATATATTGATGAGGACAGTGAGGAAGGTAAAACGTCTACTTTGGTTATGGAACCTAGAATTTATCGCAGCCATATTAGCTGTGGTGACGAGAACGTAGGAACCTGACTTGGATGTACATACTATAGCTATGAAGCTTAGAGTCTTTCGCAGCCATACCGGTTGGCGTGGCGAAGATTCTAGACGACATGATTATAGAGTGCATACCTTAGTTACGAAACCTATCGTTTATCGCATCTATGCTTACTGGCGTGGCGAGGATTCTGAGTGTCATGATTTCAGACAGACGTGTATGATTATCAGGTTGTATCCTAAATTGGTTCTTAAAATATCATCTCAAGACTTATCTATTTCTGTTATTCCAGGACTTTGTTCCACCACTTCTTTCTTTACTAACAGTAAAGATACCTTCTATCCTCAATTCAGTCTTTGAGCTCCTATTCCTTGAGGATTTCTTGTTAAGCATGGCAATTAGTGGCTTGTGATTTGTTTGTGTCTTGTATTAGTATTGACTGTGTTGCTAGTGATTTGTAAGTGTTTCTTAGTTGGGCATGTGAGCAGTAGGCTTTAACCTAGAATTAACCCATAGCATATACCTTGTAACAATGGTTCTAGGATAAGGTCATTAGAGACTAAGAGTTAAGGAGAGTATAGAGTATCAGTGATAGTTCTCAGAGTTAGTATCAGAGCCAATTACCCGTCCTGGATAATCATGATTATGTAATTGAGTGATTTATGTAAACGATTAAGTATCCGGGAATTGTGTTAAGGATTTATGGAGCATGATGTCCAATTTGATGATTGATATCGGAAATGTTAAAGGTAAAGAAATGTATATGTATAAAGGGTTTAATGAGATGTCATAAGTAGAGAAATATCAGGATTTGTAATGGAAGTTGTGAAGCGTATCACGGATTAGTTAATAGGCTTTAAAGGATTGAAGGAAATACATATACAACCATCGAGATGAGGAACCATACACATACCCATGAGAGTAAAGAAACATGAGTGTTATAGAGGATACAGGTGATCATGAGTCTAATGAGCTCGATGAGATAATCCATTAATGCAGTTAGTGATATAATACCAAGAGTGCTAATGATTCTATATCGAGGATTAGTCAAGGATGACGTTAATAACAGTAAGCACTCTGTGTGTTGATAATTAGATGATATACCAATTGACATAAATTGAAATCATGAAAGAAAATACAGTTGATGATGACTTTGATCATTGGAGGTAATAGTACAAGTGATTCGGGCAGTACAAATTAGTACACAGTTCTAGACAATAGAGGTATTGAGTGCACCTTGAGTATCAGAGACCGTGAGCACTAATATGTACATTGAGGAGTTATAAATTAAAAGGTGGAAATGAATTTTAAATTTTCAGAATTTTTAAGGAGTTGAGATTTTATGTTGTTAAAATATTGAGGATTTAAATTGATTCACTAAACATAGTTAAGGCTACAGAGATTTTAGAAGTGAGTAAATTTTATTTCGATGTGAAGTATCTAATATTGAGGAGGTATATGCATTTATTTTAAGTTGATCGGGAAGTTAAACCTTGACGATTATTTGGAGGATTAATTTTTGGTAGATATGAATATTAAAATATGATTAGTTGGTATGGGTACCAGTGTACATGAATAGGAAATTGTTAGTGTGCTAGAGTTAAGTGTTTGTTAAAGATAGTAGACACTACAAGTAATATGTTAACATGATCCTTCTTCCTTCCTAATGTTCCTTTTCTTTCGCTTTTCGATGATTGATTGATTTTCCTAGTACTGTGGTTCACATGCATGATTTCCTTGTTAGAATATAACTAGTAGTACCCCCTTAACAGAGACTGAAATACCATGACAAGACACATGACCTATATTTTCTTAAATTGCATGGCTGTAGGTAGAGTTTTCTTAAACCATGATCATTGGGTTTGACCATAGCAAAGATCTATGACGAGGTTATGACTGACAAAAAGAGACAAGAGGATTAAATTTGTGGATAAGCATTAATTTAAATAAAGAGTTAAGGCGTTAATAAAAGAATTGACGGATCATAAATTTTACGAAGATTGAGGATGATTGAAACTCGAGAATAAATATTGACTTGAAAGGAGAGTTAAGAAATTGACAGAGCCAAAAATTTGAGGATTTATTAATTTTAAGGAAGTCTTGATATGATTGAATTGATTATTAAATTTTTTTTTTTGAGAAATTCGAGAAATTATCATTTTATCTATTTGATTGCAAGATAGAAATTTTATATAGTATGAATGTTGCATTGAAGATACTGGAAGCATCGCATCGTTGAGTATTGAGGAAAAAGAAAAGCAGGAAATAAAATCGTAAAATGGAATAGTGTCAAATTAAATTCTTGGGATGAGGAGTTAGATTGGAATAAGCATCAATTGAAATTGAGTTAGAGGAGTAAGGTGATTGATGGATTGTGTTAAAATTTAAATTTTTGGGATATGATTTTTATAAATATGCATTGATTGGATTTCAATTAAAAGGATCGGATAGTAAATTTTGTATTTAGTTATTGACTCAAAAATTTGAGGAGATTATGATACGACTGGAATTCAATTAAAATATTGAGGATTGGAGTAGTAAAAATTTTTACATTGAGATAATAAATTCAGAGGATGAAAAAAAAAAATATATATATATAGTTCAAAATTCGGAAACATTATACATACGGATAAAGAAATATGGAATGAAATAAAGCTCATGGTAAAGAAGATTTTAATATAATTGATTATGGGATCGTATAATTGAAGGTCGTAAGGTTAGATCATGGTATATTGAGGTTGTGATCTAAATTAAAATCTTGACCATGACAGTAACATTTGAACCGAAGAAAATAATCGAGGTATAGTTGATGCTAAGATAAACAAACTCGAATTTGATGATAAGGATTTTCGGACATGTAATAAATTTTGATTCAGAAATTCTAAGATCTAATCTAATAAAGTTTGTGGAATTTGGAACTTTATAGATATTAGTTAATGATGAATCACAAGATTGAGAAAAGTAAAATGAACGAGGAAAAAGGAAGGATTATTTTCAGAAGGTAGTAGAGACTACTCTTTTTCCTAGAAATCAAGAAAGGCGACTAGATGTCTCTTGATTACATTCTGGAAGATGTATTTAAGTTTCTTAAATCAAATTGTCGATCATATCTTTCGAATTAGCTATAACTTTCATGTCTATATCATTCATTATACTGGGTCTTCCTTGGTTTAGTTACTTGAAAAGGTAACGTGCATTATTCCAGTTATCTGTTTTTGTGATCGTGTCTACTTCCCAAACCTAAACTTTCTAGAGGATTCAAGGCCGAGCCATGATTCCTTCAAGTTACTCCTATCTTAAACCATATTTTCTTTTTCTTCATGTTTTCTGCTGTTTGGTAAATATTCTCCCTATAGAAATATTTTTTCAATGATATATTCATCATTATGAACAACAAATTTTTTCTATCCTAGTCATCCCTAAAATTTCGAGGACGAAATTTTTCTAAGGTGGATAGACTTGTAACCTCCGATTTCCAATTTCCAAAATAATTAGATTTTAATTTATTTTAAAATATCAAGTTTTATAAAATATTTCTCCTTGAAAATTTTTATTTGATTTTGAACGAAGTCTGATTTTAGAAGGTAATTTAAAAATCTTTATAAAAATCATTTTCCTAAATGACGATGTATTACAAAATAAATAAATAAATAATAATATATATTTCTAGTTTCAAATATTTATTGGCTTGAGTCATAAAATTATTGTTTTGACTAAATAGTTATTTAAAAGACTAGTTGATAAAATAAAATAGATTTTATTGGGATAGTAAATAAATGAATTACATACTTCCTAATATTTTGAAAAATGAGTTTAATTAGTAGCTAATCAAAAGCTCTTAAAAACATTTTTCTTAAATTTCTTTTCTATTTAATTTATCGTTTTCCGTCTCCCATTCACGCCCCATTCTTCCCACCTGAAAAGCCCCTTTTTATTTAATTCTGGGCCATTCATCATTGGGCCAACCCGCAACCCTTTATCCCACACCCTTCTCCCTATTTAAGTTCTCATTTTTCACATCTCCCTAGAAACCCTAATCTCCTAATTATTAGCTAGCCTCCACAATTCCCAAGCCATCACCATCATCTTGTGTGCTCGTGTCCGTGTGTCCAGCATCACCGTGTCAGCCGTGATGGCCTCGGGTCCGACCCCGGGTGTCCCACCGTATCTATTTTATTTCATGTGTCCAGATTTACATATTACAACAAATTTCCGTGTCCGACACACCCGGACACAACCCCCACGCCCACAGTACATCAGATCCGTGTCCAACACCGGACACGTCTACAGTGCACCCCGCCGTGTCCAGCCCCGGACACGACCCCCTGACACGCCCAAACCCTAACCCTAACCTAGAAGAGCCGCCGAGTGATTGCCGGAGCCGCCGCCCGGAGTCGTCGTCGTCGTCGTCGCCGCTGAAGCCGGTGGCCCGCCGCTGGAACGAAGCCGCCGTCGCCGCCCTGTCGCTGCCCTGGGTTGAACCGCCTGGGATCCGTCGACCGAGCTTCGCTGCCACCACCGCTGGAGCCGCCTCGGACCGCCTCACCATCGAGCCCGCCTCCTCGACCAGACGCCGCCGTCGTCGAGATCCCGCGCCGACGTCTCCTCGAAGCCGCTGCCCTCGAGCGCCGAGCCGCCCCCTCGAGCGCCGAGCCCGCTGCCTCGAGCTCCACGTCGAACCGCCGCGCCGACGCCCTGGCCGGCCGACCTCGCCGGAAACCTAGGTGAGCCTCTTCTTCCCTTTCCCCTTTCCTTTCTTTACGGTTCAGAGAGAAAAAAAAAAAAAGAGAAATGAATTAAGAATTTTAATAGTTAATTAATATAGGTAATAGCTTAATTAATATATGTAATAGTTTAATTAATGTATGTAATAAGCAATAGTTAATTAAATTATAATAGTTTAATTAAATTATAATTTGTTTAATTAATTTATTATTAGTTGAATTAATTTATAGAATTAGTTAAGTTCAATAAATAGTTAATGTATTGTAATAGCTAAATTGTAATTAGTTAATTAAATTATTAATCAGTAATTAATTATTGATTAGTTAGTAACTATTAATTAATTAGTTAGTATTTTCATATAATTAGTTTAGTGATTTCATGTAATTAGTTCATTTTTACGTATTAAATTAAAGGGTTTTTGATTATGTTAAATATAATAAATCTTGGGTTTTATATTATTATTAAAAATATAGTTTCGATAATAAAATGAGTTCAAAAATTTGTTTATTGGATCGGTGACCGATTTTACCATAAATGAAAAATATTGGCTTTTACATAAATTCTAGTTTTTATAAATAAACTTTTATTTGAAATTATTGTTCAAAATAAGTTCAAAATGATTTATATACGTAAATACGTATTTCTAGTATATGTAATCAATTTAGCATTTATATATATATATTTTTAAAAAGGTATTTTAGCATATGTATGAGTATACATATATAATGTTCAACTAGTATAAATCAAATATGTATTTAAAAGATATATATATATATATATTGTAAATACATTTAAATTGGTGCATGTATAAATATTGTAAGTATATAAGTGTAATGTATATTATATACGTGTCCCTACTAGATGACCCTAGTTGACTAGTGCCCTGCCTGACATGGCCCTGAGACCAGTATTTTTGACTGTGTTAGTATAGCATCTGATGCGAATGTGGTTTGCTTGTGTTATGTTTATAGGACTGTTGGTTTACCCAGGGGATACTCTGGAACAGGACATTGGTTTTACCAGCTAAGGACCCAAGGCAAGTACATTCTCTGATTAGTTTCTAATTTATGATATCTCCTATGTTCACTGTATCTAGTGTAAATATACATGTTCTCGACACGTTGGTTACACGGATTGGTATACGCGGATCTCGTCATGAGATGTTATTCCTTATTCATGGTGTAGCTTGTACAAGACTTGTTTTCCTTGTTATCTTGTGCGTGTACAGACACTGATTCCCGGGGAGATTTGCTACCTTCCTAGGGAATCCCGTGCCATAGCGTACCATGATTGGATCTACTATACCAGTCGGGGGTTTGGGGAGTATTTTAGTGTAGATATGTGATCATACCCAACTATCCATGCATCATAGCTCACCCCACATCTCACGTCGGGTGCGGCCTGACCATCTCCATGCCTCATAGCTGTTACGTGTGATTAGCCTGACCTCTCCCTGCATCATAGCTAACCAACGGTTAGCCTGACCTTCCATGAATCATAGCTAATCACATGTAACCAGCCTGATCAAGATCCCAAGCCGATCACATGTTAAAGCTAGTACTCACACACTTAGTCATAGTATCTCTTGCTCTTTGACATATGTTTCTTTTCCTACATTTACTTACAGTATTTTCAGTATTTCTCTCATTGTACATTTCTCGTACTTATACATGCATCTGGTATGTTTCCATCTAGAACTGCTACATAGTTTATGTCATTTATATAGAACTGCTATTTAGAGATGTACTTTGCTCCTTCCTGACTGGAAAATATTTTTCCAGACTGTGACATTAGTAGACTGGTTCCGACACACTTGGGGATTGGAAGTTAATGATTGCAGGTATGATTTTGTTGTCTTTAGACTTGTGCTGTATTCTTTTATTTCTTCATTTCCTATCGTGCTGTAGTTGTGATTGAGTATGTTGTGAATAATTTTATAGTATTATCCGAATCTCCTTATGGAGTTGGATACTAGCGTGAGATTGTTAGATAGTACTTGACCTAGACAGCGTTCTACCGCCGATGCTGCGGCGTAGGCTGGACGTACCCACGCTCTCGTGCCCCTAAGCCGGGTGCGGGTCGTGACACATACAACTCCAACAACAACTCCAAATGCTCCGTAATCATCTATGCTGCAAAACTGGCAGAAAACCAGGTCCTCATAGGGACGTAACAAGGTACAAAAATACAGTATACCAAGTATACCGAAAAGTACAAGTGCAACAACAGGGTACTCTATCATAACCAAATATGTGTGACACAGTTTAAAGATAATGTTCGACGCGTAGGCTATCCAAAATAAAACCATAGCTCTGGACACAAAAACACGCGGGATATTTCGCAGCTCCGGGCAAAGAGTCACACGGGTGATACAACTACACTAGATACAGGATCACTACAGATACAATACATATACATATATAATCACGTACAGAGGAGCCCAAATGTCTAGTTACTATCTTTCCCTTCCCAAGCGGTCAACGATGGTGCGTTGAACGTGAACCTCTATCTAACAGTCTCGACACACAGAATTAACTCAACAGACGTGACCCTAAGGTCGTCCCAGTCTCTGGTCATGATGTCAGTATCAGGATACAAGAATCTGGCATGATCACAGTGAATGAGTGTGTCCTGCTGTGTCGATATACTCAGGTACATATATCGCGGTGCTACTAAGCATCTATCAATTATTCTAAGACGTTACGACGAATGTCAGCACCCGGTTGTGATCCGGACGCGAAGTTTCGAACGTCAGCATAAATACGTGCACAATGTACATAATGAACAACAAGTATCTGAAATCTGAAATACAGGATGGCAAGGTACACTTGCCAGCCTGCGGCTGCTGATGACTGGGTCCCGGTACCGCATCCAAGTCCTCAGGTCCCACAGTACCTAGAGATGAGATATAAACCGATAATCAATAATCTATTCCACGACAGACTGGGATGCGACACACATCAACACCTAAACTCAATCTCAGCTACGACTCACAGGGACAAGACACTAGGGGGGTTTGACCACAGTTGACTATCGGTACGATAGTCAAAATATCTAGTCATCAGTACCACATCATCAAGCCATCCTCAAAACACAATTAATGATTATTAACCCTTCATTTCATTCACGAAGTACTACTCTAATTTAACCCATCATTAATCTTCAGTCCCCAAATTACCGATCAATGGCTTTATACTTCTCACTAGTTCACAATCAAACACGTGATCCTCAGTGTTCCTCAATAATCAAAATATCAGAATCTTAATTCTCAATAATTTAATCTTCATTAATTGATATAGCATCCTTTCCACCATGTATAGTATTCGTAACATCTCGTCAAAATTAAATTCCAAACCTCCATGCAAATCATTTAAATTTATTTTAATTTATGTAAACATAAACCCTAACCTACATTTAACCCTATTTTCAAGTCATTATAATCAACATTAACCTTAATCATTATTAGCCTTAATTAATATTAACCTTAATCACATAGTCAAGTACTACAATACACTAACCATATATATACCAATATTATATAATCATTTGAACAATAATAAACTATATATAAAGAACATAGAGAGGGGGAGGGAGTATTTCACCTTAGCGTGGGGGCTGCTGGTCGGAGAGCTACCTCTGGCCGGAGGGGAGAAACGGGGATGGCTAGGAGTGGTGGTGGTAGTGGTCTTGCGGTGCTGATGGTGGTGACAAGGAGCTTGTGGTGGTGGTGATGGTGATAATGATGGGATCTAATGGTGGTGATGGTGATGTCAGGGAGGCTGGGGGTGGTCCAGAGCCGCTGCGGGGGAGGGGGTTCAGTCGGCCGGACAAGGTGGAGCTGCTGTGGGCAGTAGACCGGAGTGGGGGTGCACGAATCTGCCCTGAGCTGCGCGAGTCAGGGGGGTGGCTGCACCGCCGGAGCTGCACGGTCGAAGAAGAGTCGAGCGGGTGGCTGCACAGCCGGAGCTAGGGGGGGAGAACGTCTGCACAGCGGAGCTGCACGGTGCAGGGTGCACTGCCGGAGCAGCAGGGGTCGGTGAAGTCAGCCGGATAGCAGCAGGGTTGGACCGGACTGCACAGTAGGGCAGGGCTGGACCGGATTGCTGTGGCGTTGGAAGTGGGCCGGAAACGCCGGGGGTGTAGTGAATTCAGCCGGCCGGACCGAGTACAGCAGGCCGGATGGGTGGTTCCTTCAGGGAGAAGAAGGAAAAATATCTTGATGGCTTGTCTAGTGAGGCTTCAGTGTGGCTAGCTTCAGTGAGGCTAGCTTCCTGCACTAAACAGGCCGGATGGGTGGTTCCTTAGAATTTCAGCATCGGAAGTTCACGACCTTCAGTGAGGCTAGCTTCCTGCACTAAACAGGGTGCTAAAATTCTAAGAATATCTTGATGGCTTGGCTAGTGACCTTCATATAGACCGGGTGCATGCTAATAATGTCTTGTACGGGCAGACTAAGTTATTATTCATAAACAGGGATGGCTAAACGACCGTGGGTATGAATCACCAAATATGGTGATAAATATATGTGTTCCTTATGTTCTTGATATATGAATTATTAATTGAAATTAAGGCAACATAGAAAGATCACAATAATAAATGTTGCTTTCACATATCTACTTAGTTTTGACTTTTTAGATGAGATTGGTTACGAGCACTCATCAGTACATGTTGCGTACTGACCCACATTTGTGGGCATCCTCGGGTACTGGAGATTTGGCTGCTGCAAGGGAACATTGAAGGTTTTGGTCTGACACTTTAGAAGTCTTGCACTTGAAGCTTCCAAGTGGAGAAAAAGACTCTAACTGAAGGTGGTCCATGAGTTTTAATATTTCAATAAGGGATATGATGTATGGAGTAACCTTGTATCTTATTTCAATATTTTTGCAAGTTGTAATCCAAGTATGGCATTTTTATCTCGGCCGTTCGTAGGCCATATATTTTTATTTCAGAGAATTATCAATAAAGAGCTATTTTTATTTCAAATGTGTGTTCAATTTCTCTATGAATGATTTATATTCTATCTTCAGATATCTGTGTTACAAAATAAGCACGAGCATGCCTTATACAAGCGCAACCCTAGGCTTGTACGGTATTACGCCAAGCGAGGACGATGGCTCTGCAGGACCAGGGTGTGGGAAGCCCAAGTGAGGATGTTCGTTCTGCGGAACAGGGGCGTGACAGATTGGTATCAGAGTACGATTTTACTTCCTTGGAAAATTCTTGGTTTTGAGTTTTTGAAAATGACACAAGTGATTGATTTTGATGCCTTAATTTTTTTGCTGCAAAATGTGATGCTCCATACAATAAGTCCATAATACTTTATGAGACTAACATTTTCCTTCTATGTGGTGCATAAATGACTAAGTTTGGACAAGGGAACTCAAGTAGTTCGAGAGTGCCGACATCCTCGGCCCCTTCGACAGATCAGATGGATCGGATGTTGCACATGTTAGAAGCACAACAAAAGTTGGAAGAGGTCTAATAGAGAAAAATTAATGATCTGCAACATATGCTACAAATGGTTATAGCTAATAATTCTAATGCTACGCTTGCAACTGCCCCAATTGGCCTACTACAAGGACAATAGACATCTTTGGGCGAATGATGCCCAACCGACGAAGAATAAAAGTTTTGCCACTGATATTGCATAATTGAAGAAGATTTACAATATTCTGTTCAAGGGGACAGAAGAAGCCACCATCGGGTGGATTGGGTAGTTGAAGTGAAGGAGCATCTTGAACTCCTAACATCATTGGGCTTAAGATGGTATCGTGCATGCAATTATTGCTGGTGTCCAATACGCACTACTAGTGGAAAAGTCAAGAATGTATGCTTGCTGGAGCGAATGGTGCTACAAAGATTATGTGACCGATGTTCAAAGAAGCCTTTCTGGAACTGTACTTTGTCTCAAAAAAATAGCGCCAGAAAGAGCAAGAATTCAACAAGCTAGAATAGGCTGATATGTCCGTGAAGAAGTATGAGGCAGAATTTTTCTGACTGTCCCAGTATTCTAGTACCAGATTTGTCGATGAAGTGGCCAAGGATCGTCGCTTCGAGTAGGGACTCAGGCCTGCTCTATAATTGCAAATAGTAATCCAGAAGTATAAGACCTTCAAAGAATATTTTGACTGTGCAAAGTAGCTGGATATACATTATCCTGCACCAGTTCTGGTCGCCCCATCAGTACATAATTTCAACAATAAGCGATCAAATTTGGGGAAAAGGTATGAGGCACCGAAGCGCTAAAACAACGACGGTATCCAGGGGCACAACCAAGGTGGGGCGTACTTCTATAGGTGCCGCGACAAGGGACACATCGCTAGAGATTTCCAAGTTACGGAGGGAGGGTATTTTAAATATGGCCGCCTTGGCCACAAGGCTTGGTAGTGCAAAAGAACGATCGCAAATCAAGGCCCTCAACCTCAGCAATCTCCACAACAGAATCATGGGAAAGCTTCACGGGCACGTCAGACTGGACAAAATCAGAATCAGAGAAATGGTGCGCAAGGTCGAGTCTATGCTTTGACTAGGGAGGAGGCCTTCGCTTCTGATATGGTTGTGACATGTATACTATTATTTAATAATATTCCTGCACATGTATTATTTGACTCTGGTGCTACCATAGTTTCATATCTGCTAATTATGTAATGAAACATGAATTAAAAATATCTGTGTTAAATTAAAGACTTAGTGTTAGCACTCCGTCGAGGGTAGAGATGCCTGCAAACTTGATATGTAGGGATGGCAACATTAGCATTGGGGGAAGAAACTTATTTCTGGATGTCTTTGTTCTCGACATCAAGGATTATGATATTATTCTGGGAATATATTGGCTTAGTGCTTGTGGTATGATGATCGATTGCGTGGGAAAGAGAATTGTGTTTCGTTTACCAGGAGACACAGAATTCTCGTACTCGTATGGTACGGCGTCGACCAAGCCATCTATGGTAATTTCTGCAGCCATGGCCCGATGGATGTTACATTCTCGTTGCGAAGGGTATTTGGCTTCTATTCGAGACACCCGGAAGGAATGTGTCGACCCAGATAACACTTAAGTCGTGGCCAAATTTTTGGATGTGTTTCTGAACAAAATATCTGGAATGCCACCAGACCGCGAGATAAAGTTTTTTATTGATACATTTCTGAATACAAGAGCGATCTTCAAAGCACCGTACAGGATGGCACTCGCAAAATTTAAAGGAACTGAAGGTCCAACTTCAGGAATTGTTGGATCGTGGATACATTTGTCCCAGTGTCTCTCTTTGGGGAGCCTCGATATTATTTGTTAAAAAGAAAGATAGTACGATGCGGCTCTACATCGACTACCGAGAACTCAATAAAGCCACAGTTTGAAACATGTATCCTTTACCTAGAATTAAAGGCCTGTAAAATTAGCTCCCAGGTGTGACGGTATTTTCGAAGATTGATCTCCATTCGGGTTACCATCAATTCAAGTTTAAGCCAAACGATGTTCCTAAGTCTGTATTACGTACGAGATATGAACACTACAGGTTTTTGGTTATGTAGTTTGGTTTAACCAATGGCCCTGTGTCACGCCCAGTCCCAAAATACGTAGGACTAGGAACACATAAGCATGTCGGCCGTATGAATATGACACTCCAATATATGAAAACCATAACACACGTACGCTGTAATATGAATAAAAATTCATAAGTGGTATATATATATGTCACAGGGCATAACTAAATCTTATCCACAGAAATCAAATGTAATTAAATAACCAATATCTATGAAACTAGATCTCACTATAAGGTGTCTAAAGATGATAGTCGGATGGAAACAAATCCACTGCCGAACTAGAATATAGAATAAACAAGACAAATATAATATAAGTACAACAACTATCCACCACTGAGACTCGAAGAGAAGACCTCCTCGGAATATAAGTAACCAGTCCGGATCTGCTCTCCTGTGAATACTCATGCACATCTATACTTGGAAAGGGACCAGGTCCTCAGAGGGACGTAACAAGATACATAGAAGCAAGCCATATATAAATACTGAATAAAATAAAATAAAGGGTGTGCTAACCATCTACGTGAATTCAATGTGAGGACAACTTTGGTACGTATGGGTAGGCATAGGCATAACGTCCATACTCCGAAGAGAGTGCCATCTGTATAGTATATCGTCCATATAGCTACGAAGAACGTGGCAGCAGTATAGTATATCGTCCATATCGCTCCGAAAAATGTGGCAACAGTATAAAGGAAGTCATTGGATCCGTGGCTCCTCCGGATACTACGGATTCCAATATGTGTATCCCATACGCCTACTAGTTGTCCTCCCCGCCCAATGTAGATATGCAAGTCTAATACTCGACGTGCATACCACGTATCTATATGCTAAGTCTCTACTAATTATATCACCCTAAATTATGTACTAAACCGTGATGCATGTCATACGCACCGATAGCTAGTCGGGTACGCGAACCCGTATCCCAATATGAATTTTTTACCATGGAACGTGTAAGGGTGTCAGGTCTCGGAAGATATCAAAGTATCCTCCCAATAGGGTGAGTCTGCTAGTGACTAGGTCAAGTACACTACTCATTGACGTACTCGTCGACTGCACCCGAGTCAATCTCGGACGCGTACAGTTATATAAAATAAAACAACAAGATATCATACAATATATGCATAAGTTAAATTAAATAGTAAATATGGCAAGGTATCTTGCCTGGGTCCTCAAGCTGCGAATGCCAATAGCCTTCTCCTGAAGTCTCTCCTGACTGATCCAGTGACCCTAAACATACAATATAATATAGAAATTCTATCATCAGATACTAAAGTGATATACACAAAACTACGATGCTGCTCTTAGGTACTGACGCAAGGGTCATGGCTGGTCGACTACAGAGTCGCGTGTGCACGTAGCTAAGATGCACACGTGTCCTATCCTCAGTTACCGTGTACCTTACGATAATAAATTAACAAAGTTATGGGTTTATGAAGCTACTTATGTTTTGTACAAAATGCCTGTCCTTATTTTTCATGTTAAAGTGTACTTGGTCCATGTCTAGGTTTTTAGACAAAATCCAAAGTTCTTATTAACAGGTCCTATTATTAGGGTAATTACTAATTATTAATTACTATCTAGTCTAATTAAACATACATACACACATATAGGGTTCACCTTATTTAGCTTGTGTCCATGCAATGACATACGACACAATGACTCGATGACACAACGATACAATAATGAAAAGAGGCAATACGATGGTTACCTAGTCGTGGCTGAACGGGTGGTCTGCACTCGTCGATGGGATGTCCTCCGGCTTAGGGGCAGAGCTCCGGTGTCGTATAAAAACAACGGCAGCAGTAGCAGTCGCAACAGTCTTGGCAGTAGCTGCAGCGGCTGCTTGACGGTGCTGGTGGTTGGGGTAGTGCTAGTCGGGCTAGCCGTGATGGCTGAGGTGGTGTGGTGGTGGTCAGGCGGCTGGGGGCAGTCGGGATCGGGTAAGGATAGAGTAGGGAATGATGCGGGTGGTGATGACGACGTTGATGATGGTGAGGGAGTGGTGGTCAGGCAGTGGTGCAGGTGATGGCGTTGATGGTGCTGGGGTGGTGGACCAGCGAGTCTGGTGGTGGTGCTGTCCGGTCGGGGTAGGGGATGAGTGCTTGGCAAGGATGGGGTATTCGGCTAGATGTTTATGTTTTCTAGGGTTTCAATAGAGAGAAATGTGTATTTATATAGGAGAGGGAAATATAGGCTGACCTCAAAGTTTGGGCCGGTCAGGGCTCTTTGGGTGGTGAACATGTCCACATGAAAGGGTATAGAATGTACATGGGCTAGGTTGGGTCATGCTTTGGGTGAGATTGATCTCTAATTTAATTTAATTAAAACAAACACACAAGGCGTTATTTTAATCAATTGAAGATACATGGGATTAAAATTGGGTAGGACACAAGTGTCATGGGCGTAGCAGGCTCTGTATAGGTTAATGCGATAATTTGGGTTATATGGAACATGTTGAGGTTGTGTCTCCAATTTCAAATAGGAATGGGCAATTATGAGAAATTAGATTTATTGGAATTATACATAGACATTTGTAACGAATATTGCGCAGCTAAAATAAAACACAATATAAGTATTTAAAAGTTACACAAGGGTCAAATAGATAGTTTGGCATGTCTAGAAGATGTGTATGAACTTTGTTTGAAGGTAACTACTAATGTAGCACTCCAAATATCGAAACAACGGTAAGGTGTATTAAGTCATATAATTGTTGCACATTAATTCTAATTATATCCAATTAATCCTAGTCTCTCAATCTAAATTAAATAACCCTAAATTTGGTCGAGGGGGTTTACAATGTACCCTCCTTAGAGTATTTCGTCCATAAAATTAAAACTCACATATGGTAAGAACTACTGACTGAAATTAAGTGAACCTACATACCTTGGCCTTCAAAGAGATGGGGATAACACTGTCGAATATCCTACTCGCGTTCCCAGGTTGACTCGCCTGGTGCATGATACCTCCATGCGACACAAACTAGGGGGATAGTCTGACCTTGCAATACCTTCTCGCTTTTGTCCAGAATCTCTACAGGCTCCTCTTGGTATGATAAACTCGGGCCGACTGTGATTTCTGAATAATCAAGCACATGACTCAGATCCGGTATGTACCTCCTTAGCTGAGATACATCGAAGACATCATGAACTTCTTTTAAAGTATATGGTAAGGCTAACCTATAAGCAACCTCTCCGATGCGTTCGAACACATCGAATGGTCCGATGTACCTCGGGCTCAGCTTCCTCTGCCTCCAAACCTGATAGTCCCTCGAGTAGGTGAGATTTTTAGAAATACATGATCTCCAACCTAGAACTCTAGCGGTCGTCGATGTGCATTTGCTCAATGCTTCTGTCTGTCCTGTGCTGCTCGCAGGTGCCCTTGGATCTTCTTCACCTTCTCTACTGTACGAACAACCAGCTCTGGCCTAAGAATCTGTCTCTCTCCCACATCTCTCCAACATACTGGGGAACAATACTTTATGCCATATAATGCTTCATAGGGAGCCATCTGAATGCTCGCTTGATAGCTATTATTGTAAGAAAATTCAACCAAATACAAATGGTCCTCCTATGATCCTCCAAAATCAAGCATGCACGCTCTTAACATGTCTTCCAATGTCTGAATGGTGCGCTAGGACTGGCCATCTGTCTGCGGGTGATACAATGTGCTAAACTTCAAGCGGGTACCAAGACTCTCTTGTATACTTCGCCAAAAGTAAGATGTAAACCTCGTATCCCTGTCTGACACTATACTAATTGGCACTCTATGCAGTTGTACGATCTCTCTCATGTACATATCTGCTAAGACCTTTGTAGATTGCCCAACTCTAAAAGATAAAAAGTGAGCGGACTTGGTGGGTCTATCTACGATCACCCATACTGCATTGAGACCACTAGGACTCCTCGGAAAGCCCGTAACAAAGTCCATAGTGATATGCTCCCATTTCTACTCCGGTATCGGGAGCGGTTAAAGTAAACCTGCAGACCGCTGATGCTCTGCCTTGACTTGCTGATACACCAGGCCCTTCGCCACAAAGCGGGCTATCTTTCTCTTCATTCCATGCCACCAGTAGTACTGCCTCAAGTCTCTGTACATTTTTAAGCCCCCTGGATGAATAGAGTAGGTTGAACTATGTGTCTCAGACATCGGCTCCTGACGAAGTTCTCCATTCGGAACATAGAGAAGATCTCCACATCTCAAAGTCCCGTCTTTATGTATGCGCAATCCCGTCTGTATTTCGGCCTCTGTCATCTGTCGAAGCCTCTGGAATCTGGCATCTGTTGGCAAAGCAGCGTTGATCCTCTCAACTAATGGCGATTGCAACTAAAAACTCGACAACTATCCATCTTTTCCGAGCATAATAATATCTATACCCATTTGCTCTAGATCTCTCAACAGATGTTGCTGGGTAGTCAAAAAGAATGCCATGGTTCTTCTGCTCAATGCGTCAGCTACTACGTTAGCCATTCCCGAGTGGTACTGTAGCTCGATCTCAAAGTCTGTCATTACCTCGAGCCAACGCCTTTGTCTCTGGTTCAGGTCCTTCTGGGTATAGACGTACTTCATGCTCTTGTGATCAGTGAATATCTCTACTCTTTCTCCGTATAGGTAGTGCCTCCAAAGATTCAAAGCAAAGATCACTACGGCAAGCTCCAAGTCGTGAGTGGGATAGTTCTTCTCATGGGTCCTTAACTGCCTAGAGGCATAGGCCATAACCTTTCCATGCTGCATCAAGACGCATCCTAATCATTTCCCGGATGCATCGCTATAGATCATGAATCCTCCGGGTCCAGAAAGTATAGTCAAGATAGGTGTCATAGTCAGACGCTTCTTTTGCTCATCAAACGCTATCTGACACTCCTCTGTCCAGGTGAACTCCTGATCCTTACTGGTCAAGCGGGTCATCGGCTATGCGATCTTTGCGAAATTCTCCCTGAACCTCCAAGTAATATCCTGCAAGTCCTAGGAAACTCCTCACCTCTGAAACATTGGTAGGGGTTGGCCATGTCTCTACTGATGAAATCTTTGCCCGATCTACTGAAATATTATCTCCTAAGATAACATGTCCAAGAAAAGTGATACGATCTAGGAGAAACTCACACTTGCTCAGCTTGGCATAAAGCCTCTCTCGCCTCAATGTTTCCAATACTTTCCTCAAGTGCTCTTCATGCTCCTCATGGCTCTTCAAATACACCAAGATGTCGTCGATGAAGACTACCACGAACTGGTCTAAGTATTGGTGGAAGACTCTATTAATCAAGTTCATAAATATGGCAGGCGCATTCGTCAGTCCAAAAGGCATCACCAAGAACTCGTAGTGGCCATAACGAGTCCTGAATGCTGTCTTTGGAATATCTTCTCTTTACACCTTTACCTTATAATATCCTGATCTCAAGTCCATCTTCGTAAACACCACTGCTCCTGTCAGCTGGTCGAACAGATCATTAATCCGCGATAGGGGGTACTTGTTCTTGATAGTCAAAGCATTATGGGCCCAGTAATCAATGCACATACGGACTGTCCTGTCCTTCTTAGGTACAAACAACACTGGTGCTGTCACCCCCACTTTTTAGGATTAGGGGTATTTTCGTCTTTTCGTAATTAATGATTAAATAATTGTATGATAATCAATTTTCTTTAATTTACAGTGACCTTAATTGACTGTGCACTTTATCATTATCCAATAACTAGGATGCTAGCCTTGTCTTCCATTAGATTCGAACCCCTGCCCTGGATACGCCGGACCATTAATTAATGCTCGTGTCCTACGTAAATCCAGTCCTTGTACTCCTATGGATTTGTAGAATACCTCCTTGCATCTAATTTTGATTTAAGCAAACAATAAACCTATTTCATGCAAATTTCCATAATTCATTAAACCCATTTTTTCCTTTCATTATATTTCTTCATTCTTGGGAATATGTAATTTAACAGCAACTCCTTTGAAACCATAGCTTCAAACCCTTGAATCAATACATTCTAGAAATTCATTTTAATTTATTTGAAACCCTAACCATCGAAACTATCCATGGCAAGCCCAATCGCAATAGGTCCTTGACCAAACTTAATTCTAGGTCAACCCAATTCTACTACCTATATATATATACATAGTATTACTTTTTCCTTTTCCCTTTAACCTAAAAACCCTAAAACCTCAGCCGACCCCTTTCCTTACCCATCTCCACGCCGAGCGTCGAACGCCGGAAGTCTCACCCCACGACCCGCGGGCTCTCGTCTTAACCGCTGAGCCATTCCGACCGAGCCCCGAGCGCTGAACGCCGAGCGCCGAGCGCTGAACGCCGAGCCCGAGCCCCGAGCGCTGATCCCCGAGCGCTGAACGCCGAGCGCTGAACGCCGAGCCCGAGCCCCGAGCGCTGATCCCCGAGCGCTGAACGCCGAGCGCTGAACGCCGAGCCCGAGCCCCGAGCGCTGAGCGCTGCCGACCGGAGTTCCCGCGGAGACCGACGCTGCCGACCGGAGTTCCCGCGGAGACCGACGCTGCCGACCGAGGAGTTCCCACGGAGACTGACGCTGCCGACCGGGAGTTCCCGCGCGGACTGACTGGTCGACGACCGGAGTCGACGACCGACCCTGCACATCGACCAGCCTTGCCTGTTCGTGACCATCGCCTAGTAATCGTCGTCATGCCGAACGCAGCTTAGCTTCTGTCCACGTTCCCATCATTTCCTGCGATGATATACAAGTAACTAGGGACGTATGTATATACGTACTTGAATACGTGTTGGTATATTGGTGTATATATATAATGTTTCCAACTAATATCTATATACTTGTGTATAAGTAATGTGTAGGTATTCCCTAGTATATCAATACGTGTATTATAATCATAATTAATATAGGTTAATATATATGCCTACGAACCGTATAATGCTCAATTAGGTTAATTCACTTATACATATCTATTATAAATGGAATAAATTAGTATGATGAGAGATTAGTTCATATTAAGTCCCATGTATCACATGTCCAAGATGTCTTGATTGTGACCACGAATACCTCATAGCTACATCTACCGTTGACCATGTAGCATGATAGTAGACTGCCATATATACACTGACATACTTGCAAGACCGTACCATTGACTGTCTGTTATGCACAGCAATTGCAGACGCGACCCCTAGTATGATCCTTGATCATTCTGTTGATCGTGTATTAGTGTGATGTCTGATGCAGTATTGTGTTTATGATATATCTATAGGACTGTTGGATCACTCAGACGGTACCTTGGAACCCGGACTTTGGTATTGCCAGCGAAGGACCACAGGCGAGTACATTCTCTGACAGTTTCCATTATGTTGATTATCTCTATAATTCTTGTTGTATAGCGTACATGACTCTGATACTGTTCTTTACACGAGTTGGCATCATTGAGACCTGTCACGAGGAGTCGTGATTGGAATCCACCGTGCTAGCTGGGGAGAAACGGGGAAGTATCAGTAGTTTATGTGATCATACCCAACTTACATGCAGCATTAGCTCACCCATATTTTACGTCGGTGAAGCCTTACCCTTACATCCTTCATCGCTGTTACATTTCGGTTAGCCTGACCTGTTGGGGATGATCGCTAATCCATATAATGAGTCATATAACCCAAGCCGATCACATGATATACTGATATTTCACACACTTAGATAGATGATTCTTGACATGTATCTTGATAGACTGATCTTATATTTCCACATGTTCTAGTTGTTGTTCTTATACACACTTACATACCAGTTCTTCGTACTTGCGTACACTTGTAGTTCTATTTCTTGTCAGATGCATATCGATGATGATGTTCCAGTATTATTCCAGTATTTCTTATTTCAGTATCTTATTTCCAGTTATTCATATATGTCTTGTATTTTCTTTACACTGTGTTATAGTTTTTGTCAATATATGTGGAACTGCTGTTAGAGGTGTATTTTCGTTCCAATCCCGACTGGATATTTTTTTCAGAGAATCTTGAGGATTTCTGTACTACGCACTACGGACCAGGTATAGAAGCAGACTTTGCACCAGAGATCCTAGAAGAGACTATGCTTCTAGATGAGACTTTGACTACAGCTATCTAGATAGTATTTATTTATACTTGAGACTTATGGAGGATATTGCAGTTTATGTTTAGACTTATAATAAGTTTAATTGGAGACTTGTGTTGGACAGTTAGACTGTGAGTATCTTTATGTTTGAGACATGGTGTTTAACTATGTCATTCCTTTTTATCTTTTATCGTGCCTTATAGTTGTGGTGATTGAGTTATATTATGAGATCAGGGAGATATATATTATTGACAGGTGTTTAGTTATCTAGTATTACTGTGACCTTGACAGCGTTCTACCATCGATGCTGCGGCGTAGGCTGGACGTACCCACGCTCTCGTGCCCCTATACCGGGTGCGGGTCATGATATATTTTTAGTGGTGGCCCATGCAGGTCTAGTCTCGCAAGTTATGCGATACCGTAGTAGTGCGACAACTCAGTTGTACTGCTGCGAGCCTGTACTAGGATATAGGAAATAGGATCTAGGATGAGAATATGCTCAATCACACTAGGAAATTATGAACTTCATATTGCTATTCTAATGGATTGCTTCCTTTAGCGCTTTAGTGTCCTTTCTTGATAATATCATATCTATCACCTTAATTGATTCTTTGATCTGTATTCAGGATGTCACCGAATACTAGATCCATGAGAATGGGAGCAGCCAATTCAGAGAGGACTGCCACCTCTCAACCTGACGAACAGATACCTGGAGATCCTCCTACATCTCCTGTTCGTGTGGGAGTGTCTGCAACTAACGGGATTCCTCCTCCACCTATACAGAGGATTGCCCCAGCTATGACAGACAACCTTCCACCACCACCGATTCCCGGAGGAGTGCCCGCTGACGGGGCACAGATGTTCGCACTGATGCAGGGCATGCTAGAGGCACAGAGAGTAACAACAGAGGCTCAGCGTGTTCAAGCTGAGGCTCCGAGAATGCAAGCAGAAGCACACCAGGCGCAGAGCAAACTGATGAGATAGAGCATGGAGAATGCCCATCAGATGATCCTTCAGGCTGTGGAAAGAGTAGCACGACAACCGTAACATCAAGGTCAGCAACAACAGAGGCCCGGTACCATAGTGGACTTTAAGAGGATGATGCCTCGAGAGCTCAAAGGCACAGAAGGAATACTATATGCTAATGAATGGTTAGAAGACATAGAAACGAATTTGCGCTTATCACAGATTCCAAAGATTCTTCAGATAGAGGCCGCTGGCAGTCAGATGTTTGATATCGCACTGACGTGGTATCGTACAGAGCCTCCGCTGAAGGACTTACTTGGGAGGACTTTAAGGAACTCTTTAAAGAGAAATTCTTTCCTGACGTAGCCTTGGGAGCTTTAGAAAGTCAATTTCATGACTTAGTCCAAGGAGGCATGTCAGTCGACGAGTATGCTGCAGAGTTTTGCCGATTGAGTCAATTTGCGCCATCAATGATTCGAGACCCAGGAGACAAAGCTCGAAAATTCAGAAAAGGATTGAATAGGGAGATCAAGTCTCGTACTTCGGTACAACATACTACAACATTTGAGGATATTCTGATGGATGCCCAGATTACCGAAGATGACTTGGACCTCAAGCCCAAGAGAGGACGCGATACATCTGGAGCAACAGGAGGTAACACAGGACCAGCCAAGCGCCCATACTTTCAACAATAACATAGGCCGTACCAGCAATAATACCAGCCACAACACCAGCAACAGGCACCAGTTCGAGGACATGCTCAACAACAGCAACCACAAAGATATAATCAACTCGTTACCCTATGTTCGTATTGCGAAAAGATGGGACATACAAGAGACATCTGCAGAAAATGGTTGGGCACTTGCTTATCGTGTGGATCAACAGCACATCAGCTGAGGGACTGCCCAACTATTCAGAATCGCCAAGGAGGAGGAGCCGCTCAAAGAGGACCAGCCAGAGCACCTATTGTACCAGGAGGCCAGCAGAGAGGACCTCCACTTCCATCATAGCAGGAGAGGTTTGCTCAGCAGCAGCAGCAACAGAGAGGAGCACCACAAGGACGAGCTTATGCCATGACCATTGAGGAGGCCGAGCCAGCAGGAGACGTGATTTCAGGTTCAGTTTTACTCGATTCTATTCCAGCACTTGCATTATTTGATTCTGGCGCTTCCCATAATTTCGTATCTGTATCCTATTTCGTTAAACATCATTTAGAAATAGAACCATTAGATAGGACTTGCAAGATCACGACAGGAGGAGGCATTATCCTAGTCCGTGATTGTTGCAAGGATCGGAGAGTGTCATTGAAAGGCCGAGAGTTGAGCGTGAGTTTACTCGTTATGCCACTTCCGGATTACGATATTGTACTCGGAATGGACTGGCTGAGTAAACACCATACTTCTATAGATTGTCACAGAGGTAGAGTAGTATTTCGACCACCAGGAGAGCCAGAGTTTGAGATTGTCAGAGAAACAGAGGAGCGGAGCAGAGGCACTTTTTGCGGAGCCAGGGTGGAAGAAGAAGAGTTACCACATCCACTTATAGCAGAATTCCTGGATGTATTTCCAGAGGAGTTGCCAGGTTTGCCACCAGACAGAGACGTTGAGTTCTCTATAGACTTGATACCAGGAGCAGAGCCTATTTCACAACATGTCTATAGAGTTAACAACAACAAATTTGTAGAACTAAAAAAACAAGTTGAGGAGCTGTAAGACATGTTTTATTAGATCCAGTTCATCGCCATGGGGAGCACCGGTATTATTTATACCGAAGAAGGATGGCACGGTACATATGTGTATCGATTATAGAGCTTTTAATAACCTCACTATTAAAAATAAATACCCGCTGCCGAGGATAGATGATCTTTTCGATCAATTGAACGGAGCGAAGGTGTTTTCAAAAATAGACTTAAGGTCAGGCTATCATAAAGTGAAAGTGAAGAAAGAAGACATACCGAAGACTGCCTTTTGAACCAGATATGGCCAGTTTGAATTTACAGTAATGCCGTTTGGTTTAACCAATGCACCAGCAGTATTTATGAACTTGATGAACAAGGTGTTCCACCAGTACCTTGACAAGTTCGTAGTGGTGTTTATTGACGACATTCTAGTATATTCAAAAACCCCAGAAGAGCATGAAGAGCACTTGAGAATAGTCTTAGAAACACTCAGGAAAGAGAGATTATACGAAAAGCTTTCAAAGTGTGAGTTCTTTCTTGAAGAGGTTGAATTTCTTGGACACATGGTAACAGGTGACGGAATTTCAGTTAACCCAAAGAAGATAGTGGCAGTAAAGTCATGGACTACCCCCAGCACGGTAGCTAAAATCAGAAGCTTTCTCGGACTAGCAGGATACTATAGAAGATTTGTACAAGACTTCTCCAAGATTACAGAGCCAATGACTAGGCTGACCAAGAAAGATGTAGAATTTGTCTGGACAGAAGAATGTCAAGCCGCATTCGATGAGCTGAAAAGGAGATTAACAACAGCGCTAGTTTTGACGTTGCCATCAGGGACAGGTGGATTCACTATCTATAGTGATGCTTCGGGAAAAGGGTTTGGATGCGTTCTTCAACAACACGGGAAAGTAATTGCCTATGCTTCGAGACAATTACGTCCTCATGAAAAGAACTACCCCACTCACGATCTGGAGTTAGCAGCAGTTATCTTTGCCCTAAAGTTGTGGAAGCACTATCTGTACGGAGAGAGTATGGAGATCTTCACGGACCATAAAAGCTTAAAGTATGTGTTTACACAGAATTAACTGAACATGAGACAGAGAAGGTGGTTAGAATTGATGAAGGACTTCGATATCTTATTACATTATCATCCAGGGAAAGCCAACGTAGTCGCGGATGCCTTGAGCAGGTATCCAATGTCTATGTGTTTGACTTCGGATAGACACTTATTAGCTGATCTTGAGAGCTTGGAAATTGAAGTATTAGTTCCAGAAGCGGAGATTCAGATATGGGGACTGCAGATTCAATCAGAGCTGATAGACAGAATTAGAGCTGCGCAGTATGATGATGAGACTCTAAGAAATATTAGGGCACAAGTTCAGGCAGGATTGATAGACGATTTCACTATTGCGGATAATGGATCCTTACGATATAGCACGAGGATGTGTGTGCCAAGTGGAGAGCTGCGCGAAGAAGTTTTACAGGAGGCACACCGCTCTCAGTACTCGATGCATCCCGGAGCCAACAAAATGTATCAAGATTTGAGGAGGCATGTATAGTGGTATGGTATGAAGCGCGAAGTAGCACGCTTCGTATCCCGATGTTCTGTATGCCAACAGGTAAAAGCAGATCGACAGAGGCCAGGGGGATTGCTTCAACCTTTACCCATTCCAGAATGGAAGTGGGAGCACGTGACTATGGACTTCGTTTCAGGACTTCCTCGTTCTCCAGGAGAAAAGGACGCAATTTGGGTCATCGTAGATAGGTTGACCAAATCAGCACACTTCTTGCCTTTTAAAGTGGGTACTTCGACGGAGAAGCTAGCTGAGATGTACGTACAGCAGATTGTCAGATTACATGGAGTTCCTGTGAGTATTGTCTCAGATCGGGATAGTCGTTTCACTTCCCATTTCTGGAGGAGCCTGCAGTCTAGCTTGGGCACTCAGCTCAAGTTCAGTACCGCTTATCACCCTCAGACAGACGGACAGTCTGAAATGATGATTCAGACCTTTGAAGACATGCTACGCACTTGCGTATTTGATCTCGAAGGTTCTTGGGAGGATCATCTACACTTGGTAGAGTTTGCTTACAACAACAGATAACAGGCCAGCATTGAGATTCACCATTCGAGGCTTTATATGGACGGAGGTGTCGTACCCCTTTATCTTGGGATGATGTTGGAGAAAGAGCCTTGTTAGGACCAAAAATAGTCGTGGATGCAGCAGAAAAGGTAAAACTTATCAGAGACAGACTGCGAGTGGCGCAGGACAGACAGCGGCATTGGGCCGATAGCCACCGTAGACCCCTAGAGTTTCAGGTATTGTTTTGATTATTTTGTTTGGTTTGTGATTGTCTCGTTTTGATTGCGTGATAAGATCGTTGTTCTAGGTTGGCGATTTGGTGTTCTTACGGATTTCTCCGACACGAGGCACGATTCATTTTGGCGTAGGAGGAAAGCTTAGCCCACGATACATCGGACCCTTCAGTATTCTTGCAAGGGTCGGTGTAGTGGCCTATAGACTAGACTTGCCGCCTGCTCTAGATGGAGTACATAACGTGTTCCACGTGTCGCAGCTGAGATGGTACGTGGCAGATCCTAGTCACGTACTAGATCACTCGGAGATCGAAGTCGGACCGACACTCCGCTATCCCGAACAACCGGTGGAGATCTTGGATCATAGAGAAAAGATATTGCGGAACCAGACTATTCCCTTGGTTCGTGTTGCATGGAGAAATCACTCCCCGGAGAATCAACTTGGGAGAGAGAGGACGAAATGCGCGAGCGGTATTCATATCTCTTCGAGACTTGAGGTATAATTCATTAATTGATTACTTGCTCTTGTGCTAGTTAATTTTAATTTTGAGGACAAAATTCTTTAAGGAGGGTAGACTTGTCACCCCCACTTTTTGGGATTAGGGGTATTTTCGTCTTTTCGTAATTAATAAGTAAATGATTGTATGATAATCAATTTTCTTTAATTTACAGTGACCTTAATTGACTGTGCACTTTATCATTATCCAATAACTAGGACGCTAGCCTTGTCTTCCATTAGATTCGAACCCCTGCCCTGGATACGCCGGACCATTAATTAATGCTCGTGTCCTACGTAAATCCAGTCCTTGTACTCCTATGGAATTGTAGAACACCTCCTTGCATCTAATTTTGATTTAAGCAAACAATAAACCTATTTCATGCAAATTTCCGTAATTCATTAAACCCAATTTTCCCTTTCATTATATTTCTTGATTCTTGGGAATATGTAATTTAACAGCAACTCCTTTGAAACCATAGCTTCAAACCCTTGAACCAATACATTCTAGAAATTTATTTTAATTTATTTGAAACCCTAACCATCGAAACTATCCATGGCAAGCCCAATCGCAATAGGGCCTTGACCTAACTTATTTCTAGGTCAACCCAAGTCTACTACCTATATATATATACATAGTATTACTTTTTCCTTTTCCCTTTAACCTAAAAACCCTAAAACCTCAGCCGACCCCTTCCCTTACCCATCTCCACGCCGAGCGCCGAACGCCGAAAGTCTCACCCCATGACCCGCGGGCTCTCGCCTTAACCGCTGAGCCATTCCGACCGAGCCACGAGCACTGAACGCCGAGCGTCGAGCGCTGAACTCCGAGCCTGAGCCCCAAGCGCTGAACGCCGAGCCCGAGCCCCGAGCGTTGAGCGCTGCCGACCGGAGTTCCTGCGGAGACCGACGCTGCCGACCGGAGTTCCCGTGGAGACCGACGCTGCAGACCAGAGTTCCCGTGGAGACCGACGCTGTCAACCGGGAGTTCCTGCGCGGACTGACTGCTCGACGACCGGAGTCGACGACCGACCCTGCACATCGACCAGCCTTCCCTGTTCGTGACCATCGCCTCGTAATCGTCGTCGTGCCGAGCGCAGGTTAGCTCCTGTCCGCGTTCCCAACATTTCTTGCGATGATATACAAGTAACTAGGGACGTATGTATATACGTACTTGCATACGTATTGGTATATTGGTGTATATATATAATGTTTCCAACTAATATCTATATACTTGTGTATAAGTAATGTGTAGGTATTCCCTAGTATATCAATACGTGTATTATAATCATAATTAATGTAGGTTAATATATATGCCTACGAACCGTATAATGCTCAATTAGGTTAATACACTTATACATATCTATTATAAATGGAATTAATTAGTATGATGAGAGATTAGTTCATATTAAGTCCCATGTATCACATGTCCAAGATGTCTTGATTGTGACCACAAATACCTCGTAGCTACATCTACCGGTGACCATGTAGCATGATAGTAGACTGCCATATGTACACTGACGTACTGGCAAGACCGTACCATTGACTGTCTGTTATGCACAACAATTACAGACGCGACCCCTAGTATGATCCTTGATCATTCTGTTGATCGTGTATTAGTGTGATGTCTGATACAGTATTGTGTTTATGATATATCTATAGGACTGTTGGATCACTCAGACGGTACCTTGGAATCCGGACTTTGGTATTGCCAGCGAAGGACCACAGGCGAGTACATTCTCTGACAGTTTTCATTATGTTGATTATCTCTATAATTCTTGTTGTATATCGTACATGACTCTGACACTGTTCTTTACACGAGTTGGCATCATTGAGACCTGTCACGAGGAGTCGTGATTGGAATCCATCGTGCTAGCTGGGGAGAAACGGGGAAGTATCAGTAGTTTATGTGATCATACCCAACTTACATGCAGCATTAGCTCACCCATATTTCACGTCGGTGCAGCCTTACCCTTACATGCCTCATCGCTGTTATATTCTGGTTAGCCTGACCTGTTGGGGATGATCGCTAATCCATGTAATGAGTCATATAACCCAAGCCGATCACATGATATACTGATGTTTCACACACTTAGATAGATGATTCTTGACATGTATCTTGATAGACTGATCTTGTATTTCCATATGTTCTAGTTGTTGTTCTTATACACACTTACATACCAGTTCTTCGTACTTGTGTACACTTGTAGTTCTATTTCTTGTTAGATGCATATCGATGATGATGTTCCAGTATTATTCCAGCATTTCTTATTTCAATATCTTATTTCCAGTTATTCATATCTGTCTTGTATTTCTTTACACTGTGTTATAGTTTTTGTCAATATATGTGGAACTGCTGTTAGAGGTGTATTTTCGTTCCAATCCTGACTGAATATTTTTTCAGAGAATCTTGAGGATTTCTGTACTACGCACTACGGACCAGGTATAGAAGCAGACTTTGCACCAGAGATCCTAGAAGAGACTATGCTTCTAGATGAGACTTTGCCTACAGCTATCTAGATAGTATTTATTTATGCTTGAGACTTATGGAGGATATTGCAATTTATGTTTTGACTTATGTTAAGTTTAATTGGAGACTTGTGTTGGACAGTTAGACTGTGAGTATCTTTATGTTTGAGACATGGTGTTTAACTATGTCATTCCCTTTTATCCTTTATCGTGCCATATAGTTGTGGTGATTGAGTTATATTGTGAGATCATGGAGATGTATATTATTGACAGGTGTTTAGTTATCTAGTATTACTGTGACCTTGACAGCGTTCTACCGCCGATGTTACGACGTAGGCTGGACGTACCCACGCTCTCGTGCCACTATACCGGGTGCGGGTCATGATAGGTGTTCCCCAGAGTGATGCACTAGGATGGATAAATCCCTTGATCTGCAACTCCTTTAATTGTAGCTTCAGCTCATCTAGTTCCTTCTTCGCCAATCGGTATACATTTGAAGATACCGGTGCTGCTCTGGGTACTAGCCCAATAGGGAACTCCACGTCTCTATCTGGCGGTAAGCTTGGCAACTCCTCCGAAAAAATATCCTCAAATTCTGCAACTATCGATGGGGATACCATCTCCATAACCATGTAAGCTCCAGCTGTCTGTCCTACTCCTTGCTTGATGGTCCCTCGCATGTACTCGAACTCCGGTTGATTTGTCGGTCTAAAAGTGATGCTACCTTCCAGCAGTCTAGTATAATATTATACTGGCTTAACCAGTCCATGCCTAACACGACGTCAAAGTATGGCATTGGAAATACCAAGAATTGTGCTCTCATCTCTCTACCATACACGACTACCGAGCACGTTCTAATAGTGCTGGTAACCGGCACGATGCCTCCTCCGGTAGGAATCTTCCAACTCTTAGGTAAGTGGGATGTAGCTACTCTATGCATAGCTACGGATCTACTAGATATGAAAGATAGTGTAGCTCCAGAATTAAACAATGTAGTCACAGGTAATGATGCAACTAAAATGGTACCTGTGATAGCTTCCCTTTTTGTTTCCTCCTCAGTAGCTGCTAGTGCAAAGGCCTGTCCGTGCCTTTGTCCTCTGGTTTGTTGTCGGGCTCGATCAAACTGCGCCTCCTACGGGGCCAAAGGTGGTCCCCTTTGAAATCCTTCGGGTGCTGGTAGACGTTGACCTCCTGGCAGGGGTAGTATCCTCTGGACTGGTGCTGCTGGCCTCTGTCCGATCTGTAGTGCTGCCTCTCTGCGCTGTGGGCAGTCTCGGACTTGGTGCTTGCTCGATCCACAAATCATGCATTTTCTTAGTCTTTTTTGGCAATCCTTCTCGAAATAGCCTCTCTTACCATAGTGGTACCAAATCAGAAGCTCCTTTTGCTGGTATGATGCTGTCCTTTGCTGTGTTTGTGGTCTGGGACGACGGATCGGTCCTCCTGCTCCGGGCTGGGCTCTGGCTGGTGTGGTCATGCTGGAATGTCTTGCTCCTCTACCGATGGCCTCCTACATCATCGCCTCTGAAAGAACCTCCTCATAAGAAATCCTCGCCTGGGTGGTGGTATACCTCTTCAGCTCGAAAGTGAGGCCGTGATGGAATCTTTAGGCTTTCTCTAGATCGTTGGGTATTAGAACGGTACCAAATCTGCTAAGACGGCTAAACTCTATGTCATATGCGTCTACAGTCATATTTTCTTGTTCTAGATGTAGGAACTGGGAGTACAGGGCATTTCGGACTGTAGCCGAAAAATACTTCGCATTGAAGTACTCTAAGAACTGCTCCCATGTCTGGGTCTTGCCTATAATGCGCTCAATAGAATCCCACCAGTGATGGGCATTGCCTTTCAGTTGGGCCCTCACTATGGTCATCCAAAGGTCTGGATGTAGTTGTGAAGCCTTTAGTAGCATCTCCGTGTTGGCGACCCAATCAGAGATCTCCGCTACAGTCCCGTTGCCCAAAAAAGTATTCGGACCCATCTAGCAGAACCATCGTACAGTACCACCTGTCTGAGTTGGTGGAGGTGATGGTACGGGTGCTGTGACCGGTGTCCTCTCTAGAACTGCCATTAAACTCTGTCTCAATGTCTCGGTCTGGTGCCATTGTGCCTGCATCATAGTCTGGAAGAAATGAAGCATCTGTGGCTGTCCATCTGATTATGGCATCTAGGGTGGATAGGGTGGAGGTGCTGGCAATGGGACCTCCGGCTGCACGATAGGTGTCTTCTCGGATATCGGGCTGTCGGTTTGTGGCATCGGCGTATCCCCCGAAGTCTAGCCATCAAAATGCTACGTGGGGATCATCTGGGAATTTTGTCCCTCGTGTTGCTGTATATGATCCCCTTGAGAAGTCTCGCGCCAATGTATCAGCGGGGCCTGTAAAAATACCATGCCTGTGGTAGTGGTTGCTCTATAGGTGGTCCCTGGGATATCTCCTCTCTCTGGGTGGTATCGACTGGCACCACGACACCGTGTGTTCCTCGTCCACTGCGTAAGTTCATCTCGCTGCAAGAGATAAACCTTCATTAAAAGATTACAGAATCAAACAAACAGGATACAGATATTTAGAAGTAATACGAAGGAAGTTCAAAGACGTAATCAAAGTGGATGAGACCTAGTAATTTCTATCCTATTGCAGGCTCTCTGGCCATGTTACCAAACCACAAGCGATAAACTTGACCTGCATGGGCCACCACTAAAACCATGTCACGCCCTAGTCCCAAAACTATACGGGACCAGGCCACATGGCAATAGCCAGCTGACACATCTCCGAGGATATCCTAATTTAATGGATCCTAGCAAAGAGTGCTACGTTGTCCTAATTTCTAACAAGTCCAATATCAACATCAAACAAATAATCTAATCTCATCCACAAATACAACCAAAGGTACTAGAATAAATACTGGAAAATAAATGCCAGTCTCAAAATTCATAGTACAACCAAGAATGTCTGGTGGGAACAAACCCACTACTATAACGAAATAAAAGTATAAAATGACAGATAAAAAGAGTAATGACTTGGGCATCGGCTGACTAGATAATGATGATCAAATCCTAGGCAGAAGGCCTACCAAATGATCACGGAAACTCTGACGGTAGTACCTCAAGCTCCTCTATGGTTGCGTACCTCGTCTTCTGTCCGGGACCGTACAATATAGGGTAATATGCCTCGTCCAAATCTGGAAAGGAACCAGGTCCTCAGAGTGACGTAACAAGATACATAGAAGCATGCCATATATAAATACTGAATAAAATAAAATAAAGGGTGTGCTAACCATCTATGTGAATGCTATGTGAGGACAACTTTGGTACATATGGGTAGGTGTAGGCATAACGTCCACACTCCGAAGAGAGTGGCATCTGTATAGTATATCATCCATATCGCTCAGAAGAATGTGGCAATAGTATAGTATATCGTCCATATCGCTCCAAAGAACGTGGCAGCAGTGTAAAGGAAGTTATCGGATCCGTGGCTCCTCCGGATACTACGGATTCCAATGTGTGTATCCCATACACCTACTAGTTGTCATCCCCGTCCAATGTAGATATGCAAGTCAAATACTTGACGTGCATACCACGTATCTATATGCCAAGTCTCTACTAATTATATCACCCTGAATTACGTAATAAACCATGATCCATGTCACACACAAAGATAGCTAGTCGGATACGCGAACCCGTATCCCAATATGAATTTGTCACCGTGAAACATATAAGTGTGTCAGGTCTCGGAAGATATCAGAGTATCCTCCCAATGGGGTGAGTCTGCTAGTGACTAGGTCAAGTACACTACTGATCGACGTACACGTCGACTGTACCCGAGTCAATCTCGGACTCGCACATTTATATGAAATAAAACAACAAGATATCATACAACATATGTATAAGTTAAATTAAATAGTAAATATGGCAAGGTATCTTGCTTGGGTCCTCAAGCTGCGAATGCCAATAGCCTGCTCCTGAAGTCTCTTCTGACTGGTCCAGTGACCCTAAACATACAATATAATATAGCAATTCTATCATCAGACACTAAAGTGATATACACAAAACTACGACGCTGCTCTTAGGTACTAACGCAAGGGTCACGGCTGGTCGACTACAGAGTCACGTGTGCACGTAGCTAAGATGCACACGTGTCCTGTCCTTAGTTACCGTATACCTAATGACAGTAAATTACCAAAGTTATGGGTTTACGAAGCTACTTATGTTTGGTACAAAATGCCTGTCCTTATTTCTCATGTTAAAGTGTACTTGGTCCATGTCTAGTTTTTAGACAAAATCCAAAGTTGTTATTAACAGGTCCTATTATTAGGGTAATTACTAACTATTAATTACTATCTAGTCTAATTAAACATACATACATATAGGGTTCACCTTATTTAGCTTGTGCCCATGCAACGACACACGACACAACGACTCGATAATACAACGATACAATGATGAAAAAAGGCAATACGATGGTTACCTAGTCGTGGCTGAACGGGGGGTCTGCGCTCGTCGATGGGCTGTCCTCCGGCGTGGGGGGTGAGCACCGGTGTCGTATAGAAACAACGGCAGCAGCAACAGTCGCAGCAGTCTTGGCGGTAGCTGCAACGGCGACTTGGCGGTGCTGGTGGTTGGGGGTGGTGCTGGTCGTGTGGAAGGTGGTGCTGGTCGGGCTGGTAGTGGTTGCTGAGATGGTGCGGCGGTGGTCAGGCGACTGGGGGAAGTCAGGATCGGGTTAGGATGGAGTAGGGAATGATGCAGGTGGTGATAGCGACGTTGATGATGGTGAGGGAGTGGTGGTCATGCGGTGGTGCAGGTGATGGCGTTGATGGTGCTGGGGTGGTGGACTGGTGAGTCTGGTGGTGGTGTTGTCCGGTCGGGGTAGGGGATAAGTGCTCGGCAAGGGTGGGGTGTTCGGCTAGATGTTTATGTTTTCTAGGGTTTCAATAGAGAGAAATGTGTATTTATATAGGAGAGGGAAATATGGGCTGACCTCGAAGTTTGGGCCGGCCAGGGCTCTTTGGGTGGTGAACATGTCCACATGAAAGGGTGTGGAGTGTACATGGGCTAGTTTGGGTCCTGCTTTGGGTGAGATTGGTCTCTAATTTAATTTAATTAAAACAAATGCAAAAGGCTTTTTTTAATCAATTGAAGATACATGGAATTAAAATTTGGTGGGACACAAGTGTCATGGGCGTAGCAGGCTCAGAATAGGTTAATGCCATAATTTGGGTTATATGGAACATGTTGAGGTTGTGTCTCCAATTTCAAATAGGAATGGATAATTATGAGAAATTAGATTTATTAGAATTATACATGGACATTTGTAACGAATATTATGCAGCTAAAACGAAACACAATATTGAGTATTTAAAAGTTACACAAGGGTCAGATGGGTAGTCTGGCATGTCTAGGAGATGTGTATGAACTTTGTTTGAAGGTAACTACTAGTGTAGCGCTCCAAACATCGAAGCAACGGTAAGGTGTATTAAGTCATATAATTGTTGCACATTAATTCTAATTGTATCCAAATTAATCCTAGTCTCTCAATCTAAATTAAATAACCCTAAATTTGGTCGAGGAGGTTTACACCGTGCTACCTCATGGACATAATGAACCGAATCTTCTGCCCCTACTTAGATAAGTTTTTGGTCGTGTTCATTGATGATATCTGTAGAAGCATAAAAAAAATGCTTGGAAGATCTATGCAGCATCTTGATACAGAGCAGCATAAGCAGAGGCCTTCAAGAGCCATCCAGCGTAAAACAGGGTTCTTCATCGCCTCCATGGCGTAAAACCCAGCCGCTCTCAAAGCAGCGTTAAAGCGTACGAGGAACGCTTCGTATTCCCGAAAAGAAACTGTCCAGTCACGCAGTAAACCTGACCTCTGACTCCTGACAAAAAGTGCTGCACAGCTACCTAAACGACGGCTAGGAACGAGGGCAGACCCCTCGGAACGCGCTCCATAGTATGATGGCGGATCTCAGCATTTAATACAGAGGATTTGGTTAAAATATTACCAAACCGGCGCTTACTAAAATCCCCCGGCATAAACCGCTCTTTCGCGTGCAAAGAGAAGGCGCTGCCTTGTTTTACACAGGCAAACATGGGCTGTTTTACGCTCCGCAGAAGACAAACCGCCTGCCACGTCAAAAGCTGCGCTTCGTACAGGGCTCGAGGCACGTCTCTCCGCCAAAAGCACACAGAGCGGTAACATTGTCCCTTCAAGGCACGTCCCTCCGTCAAAATGCACAGAGCGGTGACAGTGTCCCCTCAAGGCACGTCCCTCAGTCAAAACGTACAGAGTGGTGACAGTTTCCCCTCAAGGCACGTCTCCGCATTTAATGCGCAGGATGATGGCAAATCTCTGCCAAAGATTTGATCTCCAAAAGCCGTAATTCCGGCTAAAGACGTCCACATCAGCACCCTGGCACGGTACGCAGTGGCTTCTACGCCCATTCAGGATCTGTGCTCCTACGGCTTCCGCGCCCCCTCAGTCTCTACGACTGCTCGGCTTCCACGCCTACTTGACTTCTATGCCTGTTCGGCTTCTATGCCTGCTCGACTTCTATGCCATGGTGACGGACTTTTGGCTTCTATGCCAACCCCTTCTACACAATGGATACCTACCTACGTAGCTTTTATGCCGTGATCTTAGTAGCAATTGTACGCATTGTGTCCCCTTAGTTGGACCCGCGTCACCCGCTCATTCAAAAGATCATCTATACGTAGGCATTGGTTGCTTTAACCGTTGTGTAATAGGGTGCCGTACTTTCCACTCCTCGGTTGCTACACCAACGGAGTGGTCACTGTTACCAAAGACTCTATAAATAGAGGCCCCTATCAATGGGGAACAAGGTCGAAAAAATTGGTCAAGAAACCGATATCAGATCCAAGGTCGACAATTTGGAAGATCGAACAAGGTCACCGAACCGGAGATCAGGAGACAGAGAGAGAGAGAGAAGAATACAGAGCTCAGGCAAGGAATAGGGAGCGACGACCTTCAGCATCGCGCATCCACCCTCCTTCGCAACCTCCGAAGTTGTATCCTATCTTCCACGGCACTTCTTCAACATCGTGTAGTCCAAGGGCTAAAGTGATCGACCGCAGATCAGACACCTATAGCAATTTATACCCAGATTAAATAAATTATACTCCCGCATCCTCGTATAGGATCGAATTGTACAAGTTTGTTTGTAAACCAAAGGGCACGGGTCTCGTATAAACCCTGTCATTGAAATACACTTTCATTCTTTCGTTTAATACCACAAACAAGATGGCGACTCTGCTGGAGACATCCTTCTCTTCTGACGAGGAAGTAATTGCTCAACACGATGCGGTACCTGTAGGAACCGTGAAGAAGACACTAGTCGTTCATTTCGACCTGTCTGCCTACGAAGACATGCTTCGGACTGGGGGTAGCTCTCACTCTCTCTCCGTCCAAGACAACAGGAAGCTACGCAAAGTGTGGATGCCCAAGACATCCTCCGCCATTCCTGTGGACTCTCCGATCTCTCCGATCTCTCTGACCAATGAGGTGGTAGCATCGCTCCCTCCGTGCCCCGCACGTAAAATTCAGTCTCCCGCTACGCGCGGTACAGACAAAACTTCTGGTAAAGCCTCAGCGCTAACCCAGGAGTATCCACTGCGCTATACGCGTAGAAATCAGTCTCCCACTACGCGCGGTACAGACAAAACTTCTGGTAAAGCCTCAGCGCTAACCCAGGAGTATCCACTGCGGTATACGTGCAGAAACCAGTCTCCCGCTATGCGCGGTACAGACAAAACCTCTGATGGTGCTTCAATGCCAAATCAGAAGTACAGATCATGCTCCAGGCACAGGATGACATCTGACCTCTACGGTGGACCAGATGAGCGCCGTGATCTCCGCAAGAGGAAGCAAGCAGGCGAGTACTCAACTCCTTGGCCGTTACACCAGTGAAGAAGCAATCTGCCTATCCTCCGGATTACGCAGGAAGACGACGGTCGACTGAACACCTCTTCAGCTTTACGCCTGTCTGAGCAAATCTCCAAATCATGCCTGGGTAAGCCCTACGGCGCAAAACAAGCTCAAATTGCTACTCCTGACCTACGCGAATGCCTAGTCCAGAAGCGTAGGGAGAGGGGACCCTCCGACATGTCTATTACGCCCCCTAGGGAACAATGTTGTAATAGTCATAAGATTGTGATTGACTGCTACTGTTCTAAAGCAAAACGATCGGTCTTCGATCGATTGAACTACTCTCAATCTTTCCCGAAAGAGGAGCATGCGTATGCGTCCGTGAACATGGCTTCACGCATACCTAGAAGAAGGTCGAGCTCAAAGCGTCTTTCCTCTGGACCTCCGAGCCAGAGAAAATTCGAAGACCTCCTCAGGAACGCTGAAGTTGGGGTATTCCAAAACACCCGTGCAAGGTCACAGCAACCAGCTCCGTACTCGTCTGATTCTGACGCTGGGGGTCACCAATCTCCCAAATCAGATACCGAGAGTATAGAGTCAACTTCTGCAGCGACCTATACTTACCCTTCGACGACGCCCAGAGAAATGGGAGCTTATGCCATCGAAGACGAACGCGAGGGAGCGTCGCCATCAGGAGACGCAGAACAACGCATCACTGACCTGGAGACGTCGCTGAAACAAATGCAATCCGTAATGGAGAATATGCACCAGATGATGCTAACTCAGCACGCAACTGCCATGGCTCAAGCATCGGTTCCGCCAACTCAGATACATGTAGGGGTGGACTTGCCACCATCCGGCACAAGCCAAGAACCTGCTCTAGATCAAGAGTCAGCAGTTCCTTCGCTTCCAACGGAAAATCCGATGCAGGCGGTCCGGGAGTTGAAAGCCCAGTTCGATGCCTTGAAGCACAAAGATCAGCTCAAGAAACTGGGAATCAACCAGCCATACCCAGCTATCTGGGAAGAGGTCCCTTTACCTACAAAATACAAACCTCAGGCGATGGCTCTGTTCGAGGGAAAAACATCACCAAGCCAATACATGAACTATTTTAGTATGATGACGGTGCTGCTACAAGAGAACGATGCCCTCCTCACTCGGGTGTTCAAAGGCTGCCTCTCAGGAGTAGCCTATCAGTGGTACCGTAGCTTGGCGGACAACTACATTACTTCCTTCGAGGATTTTAAAGCTCTATTCTTCATACGATTCTACGAGGGAGGAATGGACATGTCTATGTCCTCTCTCATCGAAGTCAAGCAGAAGGAAAAGGAAGACGTTCGAATCTTCATCGAACGCTTTCGACAGGCCACCTTATAAATGCCTCCAGGAGTTCCAGACTCAGCATTGGTGGACATTTGCAGGAAGAACCTCCTTCCTGTGGTCTCGGTGTTCACAGGACCATATCAGTTCCATGATTGGCCCTCATTCATCCTCTCGGCGGTAGCAGCCGAAGACAACAGTCGCAAGGCGCACGATAATGGCATCATGATCTCCGCCTCTGACAGAAGCAAGAGGTCATCCCCTAGCAGCGACCATCATTGTGGTCCCAAAGGGAAGGAAGCACTAGCAATCAACACGGCCAAGCCAAAGATTGCGGCGACTGCCCAAGCGAAACCAGGGGCTCCGAGGCCCGTCGAAGTCTACTCTTTCGACGACGACGATATCCCGAGTATCTTCGAATGTCTCGTCAAAAGTGGCAAGATCACCCACCCAGAACTAAGGCGGCCCTAGGAGGTCGGCAATACTGACGACCCAAAATACTGCATCTTCCACAGATACGTGCACCACCCGACAAAGGCATGCTATGTGCTAAAAAGGAAGATCCAGGGGTTGATCGATGCTAAGGCCATCACTCTACATAACACTGAGAAAACGGTCACGGCCAACATGATCTCTCTGCAGTTTGGCAATTTGCCTCCCCAAAAGGTCCCTGATAGTGTTACACCCATCTCCCGGGCAACGATGAACCTCGTTAACCTTCCCCTGCTAGGGATCAAGGTCACAACCTGGTGCCCCTAACTATCCGGCGGGGCGAGATTATGTAGGTTCACCAAGATTTGGTGTCAGATCTAGAGGAGGAGAACAAGGCAACCGGGGCTACCCCCAAGAAGAATCCTAAATACAGATCATGCTACATGGTCACAACTTCTTCTACATCAGACGGAGACGAGGTACTTGTCGCAACCCATTCAGGGAGGGCCTACCTCGACAATGACGGAGCAAATCAGGAAGGTGCGTCGGCTGACGCTCCAGCTACCAAACCGTCAGAGAAAGATCCCGTCGTGCCAAGCATCATCTCTGCGAAACCTACTCCGGCGGAAAAGGCAAAATAGAAAGAAGTACGCTTCGACAAACCTGTGAAAAACATTCCGAGCAAAGGTTTAGAGAAACCGTACAAATTTGACATCCTGGCTCAACTGACCAATACGCCAGCCAGGTTATCCATCTTCGAGCTACTCAGGCTCTCCCCCGACACTCGTCTAGCCCTGAGTGAAGCACTGATGCAGGCGAAAGCATACTTGACCCAGCTCAAGTGCCCCGAGAGGAACCAGTGGCATGTCCTCAATGCCACAGCGTGATGGAGGTGGTCCCGAATATCACTTTCACTCAAGACGACATGCTATTGAAACATAATAGGCATGACAGGCCCCTCTATGAAGCACTGATCTGGGATCGTCGATCAGCATCATCCCTCGCAGTCTGCTCGGGCCACTGAAAATTCCTACCAGCGAGCTGGCTTACACTACCACTACAATCGTGGGTTTCAACGCCGGAAGGAGTAAACCATTAGGGAAGATTCGCTTGAGAGTCCAGATCGGCAACCTTAGATCAGTGGCCACATGTTACGTCATCGATTCAGAGGTATCCTACAACATTTTGCTGGAAAGACCATGGATCCACGACCACAACATCGTTCTTTCAACCCTACATCAATGCCTTAAATATGTAGACGCACAAAGAACTGTCCAAACGGAGGTGGCTGACCTAAACCCGTTTAAAGGAGTAGAATCCTACTATTTCGATGCCGTATTGTATTCCCATGACCACACGGAAGAAGCGCCAGGAGTGGCGAAGAAGGAATCCCACCGGGAGCCCGAAGAGCCCTCTGCCACACTACAACTGTCGATCAGAGTGAAAGGACGAACCGCTCGTCCAAAAGCCATAGAACCTACGGATGTCTACCTGAGAAAGACCAAGTCGGAAGAAGGGGGTGATCCTCTAGTGATCACTTTGAACCGGAAGCCTCCACCCATAGTCATCAAACTTCGGTGCAACCAGCAGCCGACTGATGTAAATGCCACCAGGAACGGAGTTCCAGATGATAATAAACATCCTCTTTTCCGGTACATCGGTACTCAGATTCCGAAACATGAACCCACTCCACATGACGAGGTAGAACCAATGGCTCAAAAGTTCTTAGAAGCTATAAACTCCTACCGAACGTATGTCTGGGAAGTAATGTCGCCATCCAACGTCGTCACAGCATATGGGCCACATGAGGATTCTATCTTCCTTGTCCCGCCTACCTGCAGCAGCCAGCATCCAATAGTCTTTGGTCGCATGCGGAATCAACCGACTGTCCAGGAAGATCCTCTCGATGACGATACCGGGAAAGTGCAGGTTCGCCAATACAGCCCGCAAGCGCAAAGGATCATGCAAAACATGGGCTACGACTTAAAGCGGAAGCCAGGCCTCAACTACGGAAGAGGCAGACGAACGCCACCGCACGGTGACCTCCGCTATCGACAGACTCATCTCGGATTGGGGTATGCTACCTCCCTCGCAACTTCCAAGCCAGATAAGGACCCCTTTCCATCTTCCCAGAGCAGCTCATCGTCCTCCGACTCACCTGATATTCTCAAACTAACACTATCAGTGAATATGGTGATGACAAGCCCCTCAGAAATTAAGGAACAGGATACGGAGCCGTTCGAGAATGACCCCTGGGCTCAACAAATGGATACACAGTGGGAATTCTGCTTCGAGCAGAGAGAACATCCCACCAAGGACGAAGTTATCCAAGTCAATGTTGGGGGTGAGCTCTCACCAAAGCCAATATTTGTCAGTAACAATCTTCCCCCGGTCGAAAAGGAAGAGATCATACAGCTGATAAAGGAATATGTCGACGTCCTTGCATGGGGTTATGAAGACATGCCAGGCCTAGACCCGAGGGTAGCTACTCATAAGCTCAATATTTCGACCGATTCGAAGCCAGTGAAACAACACCAACGTCGGTTTCGCCCGGATATGATGGACGCCATCGAGGACGAAGTCAAGAAGTTGATAACCTGCGGTTTCATCCGGGAAGAACAATATCCCGACTTGGTTGCCAACGTTGTCCCAGTCATGAAGAAAAATGGGAAGGTATGTATCTGCATCGACTACCGAGATCTGAATGTGGCCTGCCCCAAAGATGAATTCCCCCTTCCCATCACGGACATCATGATCGACAACACCTGCTGCTTCGAGCGTATGTCTTTTATGGACGGGTTCCCGGGATACAATCAGATCAAGATGCATCCGGAAGACGAAAAGCACACTGCCTTCCGGACACCACTGGGGGTATATTGCTATACGGTCATGCCCTTCGGATTAAAGAACGCCGGGGCTACATTCCAATGAGCCATGAGTAACATATTCCGCGAGCAGTTATGCAAGACAGTGGAATATTACGTGGACGACATAGCTGTCAAAAGCCGCTTCAAAGGTGATCACATTCGAGACCTGAGGGCGATATTCGAGTTAATGCGCCAGCATCAACTCAAGATGAACCCTACAAAGTCCTTTCTGGGGGTATCCAGTGGCAAATTTCTGGGATTTGTCATTACCGCCAGAGGCATCGAAGTAGACCCTGACAAAGTCCAGGCGATCATAGCAATGCGACCACCCCGTAATTTGAGGGAACTCAGGGGGTTCCAAGGACGTCTGGCTTACATCCGACGATTCATATCCAACCTCTCGGGGAGATGTCAGCCCTTCTCTCACCTCATGAAAAAAGGTGTGTCCTTCATATGGGACGAAACCTTCCAGCAAGCGTTTGGGGATATCAAACGCTACCTAACCAGTCCACCAGTTCTGGTGCCTCCCGTCATGGAAAAACCCTTCTTGCTATACGTTCGGGCAATGGATCATTCGCTAGGAGCTCTCCTTGCACAGAAGAACGATGCGGGTCATGAATAGGCCATCTACTACCTCAGCAGGATGATGGTCGGGGCCGCACACCGGTACAACCCAGTGGAGAAGGAATGCTTGGCTCTGATGTTCGCTGTCCAGAAGACGTGACACTACGTCGTCGGCCAGACTATTCATATCATCTCCAGGATCAACCCCCTCCGGGTGCTGATGAGCAAGCCAAGTGCCCTTAACTCTCGACTCGCAACTTGGGCATTGCTACTGACACCATATGATATGGTCTACGTCCCACAGAAGTCCATCAAAGGCCAAGCACTGGCCGACTTCCTAGCAGCTCATCCAATACCGGAGACCTCCAAGCTATACGAAGACATCCCCGATGAAGTTGCGGAATGTAATTTTGTAAGGGAAAGTGATGTATGGCAACTATTCTTCGATGGCGCCTCCAGAGTCGGTCCTAAGGGAAGCGTCGTTTCAGGAGTAGGAGTCCTCCTAGTTACTCCAGATCAGCTCGTCATCTACCGAGCATATTCTCTTAGCGAGCCCTGCTCCAACAATGTGGCAGAGTACAACGCCCTGCTAATAGGGCTCCAAGTCGCTAAAGAGCTGGGGGTGGAATCCTTGGAAGCTTTCGGCGACTCTCTGCTCATCGTCAACCAAGTCAGAGGGATATACGAAGTCCGGAATCCAGACCTCATCCCCTATCACCAAGCAACGGTCGAGATAGCCATGACGTTCAAAAGGTTCTTCCTAGAGCATGTACCTCGATCTCAGAATCTGGAAGCTAATGCCCTGGCCAGCCTAGCTACGGACTTAGCCACCCCTATAAGAAGGCAGGATTCGGTAATCCTTCTTAACAGATATTTATTCTGTGTGAAGAACAGCTGTCACCTAGAACGCAGCTACGCTGTAAACGTCGATCCTCCTACAAGAGATTGGACGAGTCCCTTCATAGATTTCGTGGCATATGGAATCTTGCCAGAGGACCCCAAAGAAGCAGTATCCGTCAAGAGACGATCGTTACGCTTCTTCTTCGATGCATCTTCACAATACCTGTATCGCCGGACCTACGACGGGCTACTGTTAAGATGTCTCGCTGGCACCGAGGCACAACAAATTATCCGTGAAGCTCACGACAGCGTGTGCAGAGCACATCAGCCCGGTCCTAAGCTGCAAGACCGCATCAGGAGAATGGGCTATTACTGGCCCACTATGATCACAGACGCGATCAGTTATGCAAAATAATGCAGGGCCTGCCAGGTCCATGCAGACTTCATACATCAACCGTCTGAATATCTACATCCTACGATTGCTTCCTGACCCTTCGAAGCCTGGGGTATGGATATCGTTGGGCCCATTCACCCGTCTTCCTCCAGAGGCTACCGGTTCATACTGGCCATCATAGATTACTTTTCCAAGTGGTCCGAAGCAATCCCTCTGGCGGAAGTAAAGGCGTCTGACGTAATCATCTTCATCAAGCACCATGTCATTTATCGCTTTGGGATTCCCCGAAGGATAATCCACGACAATGGACCTCAGTTCATTAGCCAAGCGTTTCATCGGTTTTGCGATAATAACCGGATACACAACATTGCCTCTATGGCATATTATCCAGCTGCTAATGGTTTGGCGGAAGCCTTCAACAAAACCATTATCAAGCTCCTGAAAAAGTTCGTTTCTTCAAACAAAAGAGACTGGAACGAGAAGCTAGGCGAATGTCTCTAGGCATACCGCACAACGGTACGGACACCAACAGGTTGTACCCCCTTTTCACTAGTCTACGGAAGCGAGGCGGTCCTTCCTATCGAAATCCAGATCCCGTCGCTCCGAATAGCCGTGACTAGTGAGCTGACTCGAGAAAGGAATGACCTGTTGAGGCTCCAAGAGCTCAAGGATTAGACGAGAAATGCCTCCAAGCTCAGCAGCGCATCACGCTCTACCAAGCACGCATTTCCAAAGCTTTTAATCATAAAGTAAAGGAAAGAGTGTTCAAAGTCGGAGAGCTAGTTCTAGCCGTGAGAAGGCCGATGATCCTAACTCACAGAAGTAAAGGCAAATTCCAGCCCAAATGGGAGGGCCCTTATGTGATCGAGACAACGTTCTCAAACGGCGCCTACAGGATAGCCCAGCCCAACGGAGATCTGTTAATGGCTCCTATCAACGGCAAATTCCTGAAAAGGTACTATGCCTAATCTCTCCTGCTCAGAGAGAAAAATAGCAAGGACCTCGATTCTGAAAAACTACTTCCAAAAACATAATTAGTTGGGTTACACTCTATCATGTCCGCATGACCTCTGAATAGATATGTCCCGCTAAGAAGTTTATCGAGAGTTTATCACGTCCATACTACCTCTGATATCATTCTCACCCAACCTGTCATTTACATTCCGAAATGATGGGTCCACAACAGTCAGAAAAGAGTCGCTGTTATTTATTCCCGAAAAAGGCAGAATTACATAGGAAGGGGTACATCAAGATGGTGGAGTAATCAGGCCATGAATCTGCCGCTCCAGTGCAGCTACCCTCTCATTCCTAAGGGCCAAAGCATCGGCACGAGCCTGCTCCAGCCGTGCCTCCGGAGTATGCGCAAGGGTCAGATTAGCCCTTGCCCGAAGACAGCCCGTACGGGCAGCTTTCGCACGGTCCAGATCCCGTCGCGCTTCGCTCAGTCGACCAGTCGCTACCTCCACACCTGCCAACGACTGGGAAGCCCACTCCTCTGCCCGAGCAAGTTTTTCCCACAGCTTGGAGACCCTCGCCGCATTCCCTTCATGCTCGGATCGACACTGCATCTCAACGGCAAGGGCTTCTTCCACAACAGCTCTTCTCCTATCCATCTCCAGCTTATGCGTCTAGATAGAGTTGTTTCGACTTTCAAGCTTTGCAGCAAACCGCTCAGACATGAGGTCATACCGAGCCTGGACATCAGCATCAAGGCTGCCCTCAGTCCGCTGCAAGTATTCGTTAATGGGTTGCTCTAAACCATTAACCACCACCTCCAGAGCGTCAGCCACTCCAGGATTGCCAAGCCCCCTGACAACCTCGATCGAAAGCTGAGAAGTCTTCTTCAAGAGCTCGAAGTCAAGGTTCTTCGCCAACACCATCGGTATCATCGTTTGCAAGCCAGTGTAGACGAGGCTAGAATTCTGCTTGATCAACGCGACTAAACCCGACTGAGCGCCCGGAGTGGCCACAACTGCAGACGAGGTAGCCACCGCCGCCTCAATAGGTGGCACGCCCGAAGAAGGTGCGATGGCAACAATCGAAGTCATCGGCATACTCACAACAGGCGAGGTCACGATGACGGGTTCGTCCTCCCCTTGAGACGACGAAACCTTCCCGGGCGAGCAAGCCCCCGAAGACACTCCTGCCTCAAGATCCGGCGCCTCCACGTCACCGCCAGGAGCTAAAACAAAGCCGGAAGGTGCATCAACGCCATGCTCCCCGTGGACGTCATCCCCTGAAAAAAAGGATAAGAAAGCAAAATGTCAAACACGGTGGTAATCCTCCTAGGAGGAGACATCGAAACGACATTTACCCGGAACCAACGGCATATCCGACGCATCTGCAGCAGATGTAGCTAAGCCACGCCTTAATGACGCGATACGAACTGTCATACCGGGAGAAGAAGGTGGGCCGACCGACATGGCCAAGAGTTCGGTCAAGCCTTCCCCGAGACGCGGTCGAGGTTCATCAGCCGGAGTCTCGCTAAGCGCACTCGCTGACGCAGGAGTAACTCCGCCCGCTACTGACCTCAGGGAAGATTCTCCCATCTGTTGGGGCCACGCAGGCAATCCCGCTCCGCTGCTTGGAGCAGCCGCAGCAACAGCAGCCTCTAGCAAGGACTCTACTGCGCCACCAGCCAGAACTGTGGAAGGTCCCTCTCTAAAAAGCGAGGAACCTCCGGCCAAAGAATCATCCCTGATACAGGGAGATGTCGGCTCACTCACTAGAGCCCCAATACCAGGAATGCGGAGAGGACAAGCAACCGTCTCCTTCCTCCTCTTACGAAGGGAGGCTTCCTTCAGAGCAGAAGCCCGTCGCTTCCCAGAAGAGACTACCAGAGCCCCCGCCGACGGAGGTACTGCACACCTCGGCAACGGCACCAGAGGCTCATCCGGGGTACCAGACTCCTCACCCTCGTCAGAAGAGACCGAGGGGACTTCGACCCTTCCCCCAGGCTTGGTAGAAGGCACTCTGAAGCTTCCACGCATGTCAAAATCGCGATGGAAGGTGTTAATCGCCACATAGAACTGGGCGTAGGAGTGAAGGATGCGCAGCTCCGTGGAGATTGTAATGACCGTCACGATAAAAATTGCCCCCGTACAACCCATGATAAAATATTGCCACCCTCTAGCTTCATAAATGAGTCCACCCCTGGACCTGAAGCTGGTGACGGCGTTGCCCACATGCAATTGGTCGTACCTAAACTGCCTGGCAAACCGACTAGGCAGGTAGGGCTCGAAGAAGCAATGGTCTTCGCTCCTATACAGCAGATGGGAAGGTCTAATATAGACCAACCAATTAAATGCCTCAGGAGAAAGAACGGTCTTCCCTCGACCTGAATCCTTGAGCCACAGCCCTGACTGGTTACGGTGCACAGTAGGGGGAGTACAAAGGATCTTCCAGCCATGGCTGAGGTTCAAAACCAGCCGACAATCTAAAACTGTATTCACATTCCAGGAGGAATCCCTGTAATTCAATAGGAATATACCCCCTGAGCTGCTACTGGATCCGGGTGACATAACCCGGGAACTGTGGAGAATTAACCATCCCATCAAGTACAAGTATGGTAATTCCACCCTAGGGAAGCTCTCCCGCCGAGCTTCGTCAACGAGCAACCCATCTGTCATGGCCCTCAGGCCAGCCTGTATACGGCACACCATGGCAGGAAGCAAGCCCAGTCTTGCCCCAAACACCAGACGCACTGCGGGCCATAGGATGTTCCGGTGAATACGATCCGCGGAAGCAATGCCTGGCACCACTACTTGACGCAGCCATATGGAGAGGAAACCTGCCAGCTGGGCTTCCTTAGACAGTGGCCTGCGACAGCACCTCAAATAACTGTAGGCCTTTGTACCTTCAGGGTACTTTCCTACCCCATCAACGAGAATCTGATCGGGAGCCTTGGCGTCTTCCATAAGAGCCGCAACGAACTGGGCACTGAGGACGCCCAAGCAGTTCACGGGCTCATTCTTGCCCCCCGAAGCTTTCTCCGACTTGGTGGCCCTAGCCCGATGGAAGAAGAGGTAGGACATCCACTTGGTGGTATGAGCCAAATCAGAAGGCTCGTTATAAAAGGCGGTGCACGCGAAGTACTGACACATCAGCTCCTGATATACTTCCGTCACCCGAGGGTCCATATCTCCCAACTCCCGGTTGGTGGGAACGTACTCTTCATATGGGGTATCCCCCATCGGCAGTCTCGAGACAACTGCCATCTAATGAAGGGCCAACCCAAACTCCCCTAGTGGAGTGGCGAAGGTCCCGGTGAGCGGAATGTACCGCTCCATCAGTGCCAGGAACAAATTAGGGTTTGGAGGCAGCCCGACGCTCGTCGCACTCATGGCGGCATATAGTCCAATGCCCTCCAACTCTCTCTGGAAGTGCTTTAAGGCCCAGTCAACTAGGCATCTCTATCGGGAGTTCGTTGGGGCGATCCACCCATTGCACCGAGGATTCTCTTTGGGATATACCCCACCTCGACCCATGAAGTCGTTGCAGAAGGTCGGCAATTGGACCGGTTGGATCACCGAGCTATCTTCACTTGGAACACTGCCCGGGCACAGTCCTCGGAACAGCGTCACAACGCCAGAAGGGCGACTAACATACGACCCCTGGTCGGCGCCTTTCAGATGAAAGATCTTCCCCGGCTTCCCGTGAAGATCAGGAGTTAGCTTCCAAGACATCTTCCTGGGATGCGTCTCATGGGAGAAGGCCGAGATGGGATAATCCCTCGGCATCGTCGGCAGGTACAAGACCAAATCCCCGGCAGGGAAAACCCAAGGTTCCCTCTTGGGCTTCGTCTGGGACTGTTTATCAATCATGTCCCCAAAAAGGAAAGCCGGCTTTATGTACCGCTCCCCATCTACATGTGCCAAGGGTTCACCGTTGATCATACTCAACCGCATTTGCTCACCCTGGGCCGATATCAGGAGCTCCCTTCCCTCAGGATACTGGGGTCCAGAGATGGGAAATGCCACATGGGACAGATCCTCCAGATAGTTCGAGTGCAGCATCCCCGCAGCGGAGCCCATCACCTCAGCCAATGGGGACTCACCCAGATCAACTGCAAGATAATGCAAAAAAAAAGATATGTCATTATAAGTCTGGCACAAACACACGGACCAAGGAAACGATAGTCTGTGCTCTACGCCAAGATTGTACAAATTTGGTCACCTTACGCCGGAAGTCTCCTCCACGAACGTAAAATTCAAATTTTATGAAATACGCCAATTTTCGGTAGCCCGAGCTATTCACGCCCAGAGCTACGAAAATATGGAGTCTTTACGCTGACACATTAGAAATGTGGGCGTAAAAGATGAACGCCTCTGTGCGTCACCTTCCTCAAAAGAGGCTATCAGCACAGAAGACGACCTAGCGCAGTCACGTTCAACGTGTGCGAAGGATTTTTTGTCGTTTGTGTCATCCCAAAAAGTTCTACCTCTAAAGCCGGGAGCGCTAGTCGTCGGCGGGATGCTCCCCTCAGAGGGAAGTTTACCTTGCCCGACCGGAAATTCCCTCGCCGGGACAGAAGAATGAGAAGAAGAACCTATGCTCTTTCCCTTAGCGGAGGGGGTTTGTTTCGGCGCCATTTTTGAAAGACTCGAAGTGCTCGAAGAAAGAACGAAGAAAAACTCGAACAGTCGAAAGCACTCTTTCGCAAAAGATAGATAAAGAGTTTTTCTTTCCAGAAACTGGGGATATATATACAGTCCGGGTCAACTCCTCGAATCCTCGGACGAACCCCTAGAGACCCTGACCAAATCTCGCAATTAATAGTTGGTTATGATTGGATGCTACGTCAGCCCACTACCCTTGGAAGACGGACAGTCAGCGAATTCGAAAGGTTTTTTTTTTCGTGCAAGACGGTTCAACGGGTTCTACGCTAAATAAGCTTTCTACGCTCGACAGCAACGGATCTACGATTTTACGCTCGCAAGCTACAAGTCTATGGTTTTACGCCCGGATGTCTTTGTGCTCGGTAGCTTTTGTCACGACCCGCACCCGGTTTAGGGGCACGAGTGCGTGGGTACGTCCAGCCTACGCCGCAGCATCGGCGGTAGAACGCTGTCTAGGTCAAGTACTATCTATAAAATCTCACGCTAGTATCCAACTCCATAAGGAGACTCGGATAACACTATAAAAATATTAACAACATACTCAATCACAACTACAGCACGATAAGAATTTGAAGAAACAAAAGAATACAACACAAGTCTACTAGCAAAATAAACATACCTGAAATCAGTAACAACCAATCCCCAAGTGTCAGAAACAAGTCCACTAAGGTCACAGTCTGGAAAAATATTTTCCAGTCAGGAAGGAGCAAAGTACATCTCTAAATAGCAGTTCTATATAAATGACATAAACTATGTAGCAGTTCTAGATGGAAACATACCAGATGCATGTATAGGTACGAGAAATGTACAAAAAAAGAAATATACTGGGAATACTGTAAGTAAATGCAGGAAGAAAAACAATATGTCCATGAGCAAGAATCCTATGACTAAGTGTGTGAGTACTAGCTTTAACATGTGATCGGCTTGGGAACTTGATCAGGCTGGTTACATGTGATTAGCTATGATTCACGAAGGTCAGGCTAACCGTTGGTTAGCTATGATGCATGGAGAGGTCAGGCTAATCACACGTAACAGCTATGAGGCACGGAGAGGTCAGGCTGCACCCGACGTGAGAAGTGGGGTGAGCTATGATGCATGATAAGTTGGGTATGATCACATATCTACACTAAAATACTCCCCAAACCCCCGATTGGTATAGTGGATCCAATCATGGTACGCTATGGCACGGGATCCCCTAAGGAGGTAGCAAATCTCCCCGGGTCTCAATGTCTGTACATGCACAAGATATCAAGGAAACAAGTCTTGTACAAGCTACACCATGAATAAGGAATAACATCTCATGACGAGATCCATGTATACCAATCCGTGTAACCAATGTGTCAAGAGCATGGATATTTACACTAGATACAGTGAACATAGGAGATATCATAAATTAGAAACTAATCAGAGAATGTACTCTCCTTGGGTCCTTAGCTGGTAAAACCAATGTCCTGTCCCAGAGTATCGTCTGGAGGAACCAACAGTCCTAAAAATATATCAAATACAACATTTGCATCAGGCGCTACACTAACACATCACAAATACATGAACTCAGGGGCTCTGCCAGGTATGGCACTAGTCAACTAGGGGCATCTAGTAGGGATACGTATATAAATACACATATTATTAATTATCATTAATACTTACAATATATATACATATACTAAACATTATATATTTTTATACCAAAATACCTACATATATGTATTAAAGGAATACACATGTACATATTATACATACATATATATTTACCAAAATATGTATTAAATTAATATGTATATTACCAATATATTTTATACCAAAATACATACCTATATATATGTTTATACATATACTAAAAATACACATTTATTAACATATACCCTTACAAAATATATATATAGATATATATATGTTTATACCAAAAATAAGAATTTATACTATATACAAATTTAGAATTTACGTAAAAGCCAATATATTTTATTTATAGTAAAATTGGTCACCAGCCCAATTAAACAAATTGATCTTATTTATTAATGTAACTATTCCTTAATTAATGATATAAACCAGAAATTATTATTTTTACATAATCAAAATCCTTATATTTATTACATAAATAAATTCTTACACTATAAACAATAAAACAAATTATTTTCTATTTACTTAACTAGTTACATGAATATACTAAACTATTTATATTTAATTACTAAACAAATTATAAATTAACTAATTTATTAAGAATTTCTAATCTGATTATTAGTAATTAACTAAACTAATATAATTTAACTAAATGATTAACTAATAAAATTAATTCACTGATTAAATACTTACTCTAAACTAATCTAATACATTACTAAACTAATTTAATTATTCTAATTGATTAATTACTTAACCACTAATTTAATTAACTAACACTAAGCTAATTAAAATACTAATTATAACTAATCTAATACATTACTAATACACAGACAGAACAAAAGGGGAATGAGGGAAAGGGAGAGAGGGCTCACGGATGGATTCCGGCGCCGACGCCGGGGAAGTCCGGCTCGAGACGGCGGCGGCTTCGTTCCAGCGGCGGTGCTCGACGCGGGTGAGACGGCGGCAGGATCGTTCGGCTCGAGGTGGCACTCTGTCCGAGGGTGGGCGTTCTGTTCGAGGAGGCGGGCGCTTCGAGGCGGCGGCGTCGACCACAGACGCTCGACGCCGAGGGGTCCAGTCGCCGACGGCAATCAACTCGGCGGCGGGTATTCTCGGTCCCAGGCGGCGGCTTGGATCTAAGCCAGATCGGCGGCGACGACGTCGGCTCCGAGCGGCGATCGACTCGAGAGGCTCCAGGTGGTGGTGGCAGGCGGCCAGATCGAGGAGGCGGCGGTTCTGTCAGATTTAGGGTTAGGGTTTTGGGTTCTGCGTGTGTCCGGGGGTCTGGGTACGTGTCCGGGATGGACACGAGGGTTTGTTGTACTGTGGACGTGCCCGGGTCTGCCGGACACGGGGATGAGGTTGTACAGTGGAGGATGTGGATGTGTCTCGGGTGTGTCGGACACGAAAATCTGTTTGTAATGTTGTAACCGGACACAGGAATGAATGGATATGATGGGACACCCGGGGTCGGACCCGAGGCCATCACGGCTGACACGGTGATGCTGGACACACGGACACGAGCATACAAAAATGGTGGCGGTTGTGGCTTTATGGGGATTTGTGAAGGCTAGCTAGGGTTTCCAGGGAGATGTGATGAGGGACTTAAATAGGGAGAGATGGTGTGGGATAAAGGGTGCGGGTTGGCCCAACCATGAATGGCCCAGATCATAATTAAACGGGTTTTTCATGTGGGAAAAAATGAGGGTGTGCTGGCTAGTTAATAGGAAATGGAAATTTATAAAATTTAAAAAGAAGAGATTATAATTTCAGAAAATATTTTAGGAAAGCTACGTAATTTATTTATTTACTATTCCATTAATTATAAAAATTATTTTGAAGAAATAACTAGTCCTTTAATTAATTTTATCCAATAAAGAATTTTATGATTTCAAGCCAATAAACATTTGAAACTAGAGGAATATATATATTATTATTTATTTATTTATTTTGTAATACATCGTCATTTAGGAAAAATGATTTTTATAAAAGATTTTTAAATTACCTTCTACAATCAAACATCGTTCAAAATCAAATGAAAATTTTCAAGGAAAATATTTTATAAAAACTCGATATTTTAAAATAAATAAAAATCTAATTATTTTGGAAATTGGAAATCGGAGGTTACAAGTCTATCCACCTTAGAAGAATTTCGTCCTCGAAATTTTAGGGATGACTAGGATAGAAAAAAATTTGTTGTTCATAATGATGAATATATCATTGAAGAAAATATCTCTATAAGGAGAATATTTACCAAACAGAAGAAACATGAAGAAAAAGAAAATATGGTTTAAGACAGGAATAACTTGAAGGAATCATGGCTCGGCCTTGAATCCTCTAGAAGGCTTAGGTTTTGGGAAGTAGACATGATCACAAAAACAGATAATTTGAATAATGCACGTTACCTTTTCAAAGTAACTAAACCAAGGAAGACCCAGTATAATGAATGATATAGACATGAAAGTTATAGCTAATTAGAAAGATACGGTCGACAATTTGATTTAAGAAACTTAAATACATCCTTCAGAATGTAATCAAGAGACATCTAATCGCCTTTCTTAATTTCTAGGAGAAAAAGAAAAAAGAGAGTCTTTACTACCATCTGAAAATAATCCTTCCTTTTTATCCTCGTTCATTTTACTTTTCTCAATCTTGTGATTCATCATTAACTAATATCTATAAAAGTTTCAAATTCCACAAACTTTATTAGATTAGATCTTAGAATTTCTGAATCAAAATTTATTACATGTCCAAAATCCTTATCATCAAATTCGAGTTTGTTTATCTTAACATCAACTATACCTCGATTATTTTCTTCGATTTCAAATGTTACTGTCATGGTCAAGATTTTAATTTAAATCACAACCTCAATATACCATGATCTTACCTTACGACCTTCAATTATATGATCCCATAATCCATTATATTATAATATTCTTTACCATGAGTTTTATTTCATTCCATATTTCTTTATCCGTATGTATAATGTTTCCAAATTTTGAACTAATATTTTTTTTTTCATCCTCTGAATTTATTATCCCAATGTAAAATTTTTACTACTCAAATCCTCAATATTTTAATTGAATTCCAGTCGTATCATAATCTCCTCAAATTTTGAGTAAATAACTAAATACAAAATTTACTATCCAATCCTTTTAATTGAAATCCAATCGATGCATATTTATAAAACTTAAAAAATCTGCATCCCAAAATTTAACTTTAAACACTCATCAATCATCTAACTCAAATTCAATTGATGCTTATTCCAATCTAACTCCTCATCCCAAGAATTTAATTTGACACTATTCCATTTACGATTTTATTTCCTGCTTTTCTTTTTCCTCAAATACTCAACGATGCGATGCTTCCAGTATCTTCAATGCAACATTCATACTATATAAAATTTCTATCTTGCAATCAAATAGATAGAATGATAATCTCTCAAATTTCTCAAATTTTTAATAATCAATTCAATCATATCAAGACCTCCTTAAAATTAATAAATCCTCAAATTTTTGGCTCTGTGAATTTCTTAACTCTCCCTTCAAGTCAATATCTATCCTCGAGTTTCAATCATCCTCAATCTTCGTAAAATAAATGATCCGCCAATTCTGTTATTAACGCCTTAACTCTTTATTTAAATTAATGCTTATCCACAAATTTAATTCTTGTCCCTTTTTGTCAGTCATAACCTCGTCATAGATCTTTGCTATGGTCAAAACCCAATGATCATGGTTTAAGAAAACTCTACCTACAGCCATGCAATTTAAGAAAATATAGGTCATGTGTCTTTTGTCATGGTATTTTAGTCTCTGTTAGGGGGGTACTACTAGTTATATTCTAACAAAAAATCATGCATGTGAACCACAGTACTAGGAAAATCAATCAATCAATCGAAAGGCGAAAGAAAAGGAACATTAGGAAGGAAGAAGGATCATGTTAACATATTACTTGTAGTGTCTACTATCTCTAACAAACACTTAACTCTAGCACACTAACAAATTTCTATTCATGTACACTGGTACCCATATCAAATAATCATATATTAATATTCATATCTCTCATCTACCAAAAATTAATCCTCAAAATAATCGTCAAGGTTTAACTTCCCGATCAACTTAAAATAAAATGCATATACCTCCTCAAAATTAGATACTTCCCATCGAAATAAAATTTAATCACTTCTAAAATCTTCGTAGCCTTAACTATGTTTAGTGAATCAAATTTAAATCCTCAATATTTTAACAACAAAAATCTCAACTCCTTAAAAATTCTGAAAATTAAAATTCATTTCCACCTTTTAATTTATAACTCCTCAATGTACATATTAGTGCTCACGGTCTCTGATACTCAAGGTGCACTCAATACCTAGATTGTCTAGAACTGTGTACTAAATTTGTACTGCCCGAACCACTTGCACTATTACCTCCAATGATCAAAGTTATCATCAACTGTGTTTTCTTTCATGATTTCAATTTATGTCAATTGGTATATCATCTAATTATCAACACACCGAGTGCTTACTGTTATTAACGTCATCCTTTACTAATCCTCGATATAGAATCATTAGTACTCTTGGTATTACATCACTAGCTGCATTAATGGATTATCTCATCAAGCTCATTAGACTAATGATCACCTGTATCCTCTATAACACTCATGTTTCTTTACTCTCATGGGTATGTGTATGGTTCCTCATCTCGATGGTTGTATATGTATTTCCTTCAATCCTTTAAAGCCTATTAACTAATCCGTGATACGCTTCACAACTTCCATTACTAATCCTGATATTTCTCTACTTATGACATCTCATTAAACCCTTTATACATATACATTTCTTTACCTTTAACATTTTCGATATCAATCATCAAATTGGACATCATGCTCCATAAATCCTTAACACAATTCCCGGATACTTAATCATTTACATAGATCACTCAATTACATCATCATGATTATCCAGGACGGGTAATTGGCTCTGATACTAACTCTGAGAACTATCACTGATACCCTATACTCTCCTTAACTCTCAGTCTATAATGACACTACTCCTAGAATCATTGGTACAAGGTACTATGCTAAGGGCTAACTCTAGATTAAAGCCTACTGCTCACATGTCCAACTAAGAAACACTTACAACTCACTAGCAACACAGTCAATACCAATACAAGACAAAACCAAAAATTGTTAGTCACTAATTATCATACTTAACAAGGAAACCTCAAGGAATAGAAGCTCAAAAGGAATTGGATTGAGGACAGAAGGTATCTTTACTGCTAGTAAAGAAAGAAGCGATGGAACAAAGTCCTGGAATAACAGAAATAGATAAGTCTTGAGATGATATTTTAAGAACCAATTTAAGATACAACCTGATAATCATACACGTCTGTCAGAAATCATGACACTCAGAATCCTTGCCACGCCAGTAAGCATAGACGCGATAAACGACAGGTTCCATAACTAAGGTATGCAACTCTATAATCATGTCATCTAGAATCTTCGCCACGCCAACCGGTATGGCTGCGAGAGACTCTAAGTTTCATAACTATAGTATGTACATCCAAGTCAGGTTCCTACGTTCTCGTCACGACAGCTAATATGGCTGCGATAAACTCTAGGTCCCATAACCAAAGTAGACATTTTTTTTTTTTTTTTTTACCTTTCTCACTGTCCTCATCAATATATGTCATCAGATGATACCGTAAATTTTAGTCCGTAAAATTCATCTCAGTTTGAAATCAACTCAACAACGATACCAGGAATTAAAGTTAACAACTGGTCAACAAGAATCAAACTCAATAATGATACCAAGATTTTAATTTAATAACTACTCAACAAGAATCAAGTTCAGTAACAACAAGCGAGAGCGGACGGAAACAAGGAAAAGATTTAAATTGGAAATTATAATAAGATTCTCAAGGGGTCGTCCCAGGAATCTCTCAAGAATTTGTGATTGAGTATCCTCTCTCATCCTAGTATCCTATGTCCTATATTCTATAGCAGGTACGCAGTAGTACAACTATGACGTCGCACTACCACGATATCGCACAACTTGCGAAGTCTGACCTGCATAGGCCACCACTAAAAACGTGTCATGACCCGCACCCGGTTTAGGGGCACGAGTGCGTGGGTACGTCCAGCCTACGCCGCAGCATCGGCGGTAGAACGCTGTCTAGGTCAAGTACTATCTATAAAATCTCACGCTAGTATCCAACTCCATAAGGAGACTCGGATAACACTATAAAAATATTAACAACATACTCAATCACAACTACAGCACGATAAGAATTTGAAGAAACAAAAGAATACAACACAAGTCTACTGGCAAAATAAACATACCTGAAATCAGTAACAACCAATCCCCAAGTGTCAGAAACAAGTCCACTAAGGTCACAGTTTGGAAAAATATTTTCCAGTCAGGAAGGAGCAAAGTACATCTCTAAATAGCAGTTCTATATAAATGACATAAACTATGTAGCAGTTCTAGATGGAAACATACCAGATGCATGTATAGGTACGAGAAATGTACAAGAAAAGAAATATACTGGGAATACTATAAGTAAATGCAGGAAGAAAAACAATATGTCCATAAGCAAGAATCCTATGACTAAGTGTGTGAGTACTAGCTTTAACATGTGATCGGCTTGGGAACTTGATCAGGCTGGTTACATGTGATTAGCTATGATTCACGAAGGTCAGGCTAACCGTTGGTTAGCTATGATGCATGGAGAGGTCAGGCTAATCACACGTAACAGCTATGAGGCACGGAGAGGTCAGGCTGCACCCGACGTGAGATGTGGGGTGAGCTATGATGCATGATAAGTTGGGTATGATCACATATCTACACTAAAATACTCCCCAAACCCCCGACTGGTATAGTGGATCCAATTATGGTACGCTATGGCACGGGATCCCCTAAGGAGGTAGCAAATCTCCCCGGGTCTCAGTGTCTGTACATGCACAAGATATCAAGGAAACAAGTCTTGTACAAGCTACACCATGAATAAGGAATAACATCTCATGACGAGATCCGTGTATACCAATCCGTGTAACCAATGTGTCAAGAGCATGGATATTTACACTAGATACAGTGAACATAGGAGATATCATAAATTAGAAACTAATCAGAGAATGTACTCGCCTTGGGTCCTTAGCTGGTAAAACCAATGTCCTGTCCCAGAGTATCGTCTGGAGGAACCAACAGTCCTAAAAATATATCAAATACAACATTTGCATCAGGCGCTACACTAACACATCACAAATACATGAACTCAGGGGCTCTGCCAGGTATGGCACTAGTCAACTAGGGGCATCTAGTAGGGATACGTATATAAATACACATATTATTAATTATCATTAATACATACAATATATATACATATACTAAACATTATATATTTTTATACCAAAATACCTACATATATGTATTAAAGGAATACACATGTACATATTATACATACATATATATTTACCAAAATACGTATTAAATTAATATGTATATTACCAATATATTTTATACCAAAATACATACCTATATATATGTTTATACATATACTAAAAATACACATTTATTAAACATATACCCTTACAAAATATATATATAGATATATATATGTTTATACCAAAAATAAGAATTTATACTATATACAAATTTAGAATTTACGTAAAAGCCAATATATTTTATTTATAGTAAAATTGGTCACCAGCCCAATTAAACAAATTGATCTTATTTATTAATGTAACTATTCCTTAATTAATGATATAAACCAGAAATTATTATTTTCACATAATCAAAATCCTTATATTTATTACATAAATAAATTCTTACACTATAAACAATAAAACAAATTATTTTCTATTTACTTAACTAGTTACATGAATATACTAAACTATTTATATTTAATTACTAAACAAATTATAAATTAACTAATTTATTAAGAATTTCTAATCTGATTATTATTAATTAACTAAACTAATATAATTTAACTAAATGATTAACTAATAAAATTAATTCACTGATTAAATACTTACTCTAAACTAATCTAATACATTACTAAACTAATTTAATTATTCTAATTGATTAATTACTTAACCACTAATTTAATTAACTAACACTAAGCTAATTAAAATACTAATTATAACTAATCTAATACATTACTAATACACAGACAGAACAAAAGGGGAATGAGGGAAAGGGAGAGAGGGCTCACGGAGGGATTCCGGCGCCGACGCCGGGGAAGTCCGGCTCGAGACGGCGGCGGCTTCGTTCCAGCGGCGGTGCTCGACGCGGGTGAGACGGCGGCAGGATCGTTCGGCTCGAGGCGGCGCTCTATCCGAGGGCGGGCGTTCTGTCCGAGGAGGCGGGCGCTTCGAGGCGGCGGCGTCGACCACAGACGCTCGACGCCGAGGGGTCCAGTCGCCGGCGGCAATCAACTCGGCGGCGGGTATTCTCGGTCCCAGGCGGCGGCTTGGATCTAAGCCAGATCGGCGGCGACGACGTCGGCTCCGAGCGGCGGTCGACTCGAGAGGCTCCAGGTGGTGGTGGCAGGCGGCCAGATCGAGGAGGCGGCGGTTCTGTCAGATTTAGGGTTAGGGTTTTGGGTTCTGCGTGTGTCCGGGGGTCTGGGTACGTGTCCGGGATGGACACGAGGGTTTGTTGTACTGTGGACGTGCCCGGGTCTGCCGGACACGAGGATGAGGTTGTACAGTGGAGGATGTGGATGTGTCCGGGTGTGTCGGACACGAAAATCTGTTTGTAACGTTGTAACCGGACACAGGAATGAATGGATATGATGGGACACCCGGGGTCGGACCCGAGGCCATCACGGCTGACACGGTGATGCTGGACACACGGACACGAGTACACAAAAATGGTGGCGGCTGTGGCTTTGTGGGGATTTGTGAAGGCTAGCTAGGGTTTCCAGGGAGATGTGATGAGGGACTTAAATAGGGAGAGATGGTGTGGGATAAAGGGTGCGGGTTGGCCCAACCATGAATGGCCCAGATCATAATTAAACGGGTTTTTCATGTGGGAAAAAATGAGGGTGTGCTGGCTAGTTAATAGGAAATGGAAATTTGTAAAATTTAAAAAGAAGAGATTATAATTTCAGAAAATATTTTAGAAAAGCTACGTAATTTATTTATTTACTATTCCATTAATTATAAAAATTATTTTGAAGAAACAACTAGTCATTTAATTAATTTTATCCAATAAAGAATTTTACGATTTCAAGCCAATAAACATTTGAAACTAGAGGAATATATATATTATTATTTATTTATTTATTTTGTAATACATCGTCATTTAGGAAAAATAATTTTTATAAAAGATTTTTAAATTACCTTCTACAATCAAACATCGTTCAAAATCAAATGAAAATTTTCAAGGAAAATATTTTATAAAAACTCGATATTTTAAAATAAATAAAAATCTAATTATTTTGGAAATTGGAAATCGGAGGTTACAGCTTTTATGCTCGAGAGGCCACAAACCCACGACTTTACGCTCAGCAGATACCAAATCGACGATCTCACGCTCGGTGGCGCTCAGTTTTCGCTCAGCAGTAACAGATCCGCAAACCTCACGCTCGAAGAAATTTTCTTTTCAGGAGCTACAAATCAAACAGTTCTACGCTAAATGAGCTTTTCTACGCTCGACAGCTACGAATCTAACGGCTTTACGTTCGACAGCTACAAGTCTATGGTTTTTTCTTGCCCGGATGCCTTTGTGCTCGATAGCATTCTATGCTCGAGAGGCAACAAACCTACGACTTCACGCTCAGGAACCACAGGTCTACGATTTCACAACGCTCAAAGGCTACAGATCTACAGTCCTACGCTAAAAGGAGCTTTTCTACGCTCGACAGCTACGAATCTAACGACTTTACGTTCGACGGCTACAAGTCTATGGTTTTTTCTTGCCCAGATGCCTTTATGCTCGGTAGCATTCTATGCTCGAGAGGCAACAAACCTACGACTCCACGCTCAGGAACCACAGGTCTACGATTTCACGCTCGATGGTGTTTTACGCTCAAGAGGCTACAGACATGATTTTCCGCTCCACGACTTTCCGTATATCCAAATAGTCCCCAAGGCGGTAAAGTGCAAAGAGTTCACACAGAAGATACTCGTTCTTAACCCCAAAGCATCCCCAAGTACCCGAAGTATGTAGAGTTCAAATATTGAGAAATTACTCCTCTTGGGTCCAGAAAACTGGAGGTTCATCCAGATTCCAGTCTGAACATCTCGTCTATCAAAGTAGCAACTCAGTTTGACAGCCAAAAACCTCGACCCTGTTCCAAGGGAGTTTCGAGAGATCATTCTTGAAGACGAATTCTGAACAAAACGAAATTCCGCTCATTAGAGAGGCAACAGTTCAGAAATTCTACGCAGTCCTAGCAACATGACAGTTCTAAATATTCAAAGTGCTCAGCAGCGTTCTACGGACTATCCGCTATGCATAAAGGACGGGGCCTAATACTCTTTCTATCAGAGTCAGCGTAAAGATTCAGACGTGTCAAAGCTGCACATATTCAGACTTCACAAGCAACGTATGGCAAGACGATCATATGGAGAAGAAGACGATTTTATTAAAGATTAAAATCATGATTACATATGAGGGAAATCCAATCTACAAGGGTTTTTTCTCTATTTTTCATGATTACATCTGAGGGAAATAAGTCTACAAAGGAGATACCCCCTCGTCGTCTAAAGATCGCCCAGAAACTGTTCTGGCAGGCTCTCGCTGGGCCTCAATTCTTTATCCATCTTCTCCGGCAGTCAGTCGGTTTATCGGAAACCGACTGACATATTGGTCAAACGGCGGAAGGATACAGAACTGGGCCTGCATAGATTTTGCAGATCCCATACTCCGTGCGTCGCTCAAGCCGGAATAGGATGAGTCCTTTTGACTCTCGTCCACGGGGGCCTCAGGAAGAAATAAATAGTCTACAAACTGTGTGGTCAAATACGACCCTTCCTCTCTCCTGGGGCAATGCCATACAAAGTTGCTGATTATCCCGAGCAAGAGAGGCTAAGATGTCCTTCCATGATCCATCGTTGCAGTGGACACTTGCTCGAAGATGCCGTCTTTTATGGATCCCTACATGCTGGAAGAACATGATCTCCTTCTTCCTCAGATCGATCCGACGAACTCCGGCGATCATCTCTGCATGACAATGGGAATGTGGTGAAGACAGATTCACCCCCCAGCCTTTTATAGGCAAAAGAGATCACAGCGGTCCCCAATAAATCTGCCATAAAGTCAGCATCGACCGTTTCAACGCTCCATTCAGAAACGTTTCGAGTTACGAGGGGCCGTTCATGCTTCATTCAAAGCATTTCAAATTCCGAGGAATTTAAAAGCTTTGAAGGGGGTCTTGTAGAAGCATGAAAAAAACGCTTGGAAGATCTACGCAGCATCTTGATACAGAGCAGCATAAGCAGAGGCCTTCAAGAGCCATCCAGCGTAAAACAGGATTCTTCATCGCCTCCATAGCGTAAAACCCAGCCGCTCTCAAAGCAGCGTTAAAGCGTACGAGGAACGCTTCATATTCCCGAAAAGAAACTGTCCAGTCACGCAGTAAACCTGACCTCTGACTCCTGACAAAAAGTGCTGCACAGCTACCCAAACGACGGCTAGGAACGGGGGCAGACCCCTTGGGACGCGCTCCATAGTATGATGGCGGATCTCAGCATTTAATACAGAGGATTTGGTTAAAATATCATCAAACCGGCGCTTACTAAAATCCCCCGGTATAAACCGCTCTTTCGCGTGCAAAGAAAATGCGCTGCCTTGTTTTACACAGGCAAACATGGGCTGTTTTACGCTCCGCAGAAGACAAACCGCCTGCCACGTCAAAAGCTGCGCTTCGTACAGGGCTCGAGGCACGTCTCTCCGCCAAAAGCACACAGAGCGGTAACAGTGTCTCCTCAAGGCACGTCCCTCCGTCAAAACGCACAGAGCGGTGACAGTGTCCCCTCAAGGCACGTCCCTCCGTTAAAACGCACAGAGTGGTGACAGTTTCCCCTCAAGGCACGTCTCCGCATTTAATGCGCAGGATGATGGCAAATCTCTGCCAAAGATTTGATCTCCAAAAGCCATAATTTCGGCTAAAGACGTCCACATCAGCACCCTGGCACGGTATGCAGCGGCTTCTACGCCCATTCAGGATCTGTGCTCCTACGGCTTCCGTGCCCCCTCAGTCTCTACGACTGCTCGGCTTCTACGCCTACTAGGCTTCTATGCCTATTCGGCTTCTATGTCTGTTCGGCTTCTATGCCTGCTCGGCTTCTATGCCATGGTGACGGACATTGGCTTCTACGCCAACCCCTTCTACACAATGGATACCTACCTACGTGGCTTTTACGCCGTGATCTTAGTAGCAATTGTACGCGTTGTATCCCCTTAGTTGGACCCGCGTCACCCGCTCATTCAAAAGATCATCTATACGTAGGCATTGGTTGCTTTAACCGTTGTGTAATAGGATGCTGTACTTTCCACTCCTCGGTTGCTACACCAACGGGGTGGTCACTGTCACCATAGACTCTATAAATAGAGGCCCCTATCAATGGGGAACAAGGTCAAAAAAATTGGTCAAGAAACCGATATCAGATCCAAGGTCGATAATTTGGAAGATCGAACAAGGTCACCGAACCGGAGATCAGGAGAGAGAGAGAGATAGAGAGAAGAATACAGAGCTCAGGCAAGGAATAGGGAGCGACGACCTTTAGCATCGCGCATCCACCCTCCTTCGCAACCTCCGAAGCTGCATCCTGTCTTCCATGGCACTTCTTCAACATCGTGTAGTCCAAGGGCTAAAGTGATCGACCGCAGATCAGACACCTATAGCAATTTATACCCAGATTAAATAAATTGTACTCCCGCATCCTCGTATAGGATCGAATTGTACAAGTTTGTTTGTAAACCAAAGGGCACGGGTCTCGTATAAACCCTGTCATTGAAATACACTTTCATTCTTTCGTTTAATACCACAAACAATATCCTAATATATTCAAAGAGCAAGGAAGATCATACCGTCTATTTGAGAACAATAATGCAGACCCTACAAAAACTCCAACTTTATGCCAAGCTCAGTAAATATGTATTTTGGATGAGTAGCGTGTCATTCCTTGGGCATGTTATCTTGTCTGAGGGTGTTTATATAGACTTTCTCTTAGGGTTAGGGTTAGGTTGAGGAGTGTTTGAATTGACAAAAGTTCTCCTCTCATTCCTTCATAAATAGTATCTAACTAAACCATAGGAGGAATATTCTATTCTTGAGTCTAAATAGGTTAAATAGACTTAATCTAGTCATGACTAACTAATGAATCAAGTCCAATAGTCTAAAATCAATAACTAACTAATTCTCTTAAACTAATGAGTCAAACCATGACAAACTAATTAATTGTATCAATGGGTCGTCAAGTCTTGTTAGGTCCACTAATGTCATGTCTAATTAGAATAGACTAATCAACTAACCAAATATAATATTAGTCATAATATATATAATATGCACATTATATATATAAATAAAATATACACAATATTTATACTAATAAAAAATTACAAAAATACCCATATTCTGAAAATATGGTAGTTACAAGTCTATCCCCCCTCAGAAAAAATTTGTCCTCAAAATTTAAGATACCTCGTCTCCTCTCTGGCCAATCATAACATATTCAAAAATCTTCACTATGGTCAAACCCCCAACAATCAAGGTCTAAGAAAGTCCTATCTACAATCATACCACATGCAATCTAGAGAAAGAAAACAAACATGTATTGTTATAGTCTCTTTTTGTTATGGTATTGCAGTCTCTGTTAGGGTATACTACTAATTATATTCTATCATAAAAATTACTGATAAAAGCTAAGGCACTAAGGAATCAATCACTCAAATAGATAGAAAGGAAGATAAGAAAAGAATGGGACAAAACCTTCTAGCCCATCACCTGCAGTATCAGTCTCCTCGATCATCATCGCAAATGCCACGCCCTGCTGGGGTTGCTCCCTTCGCGGGTGCTGAGCAATCTGCAATTCCACAAGTGGCCTAACTGGACCTTTTTGATTTGGAGCTGCGTGCTGACCGGAGAGAAAAGGATCTAGAAGACAATCCCTCACTTGATGTCCCATAGATTCACAGTGCAAACAAAGTCCTAGCCTCACTCTACAACTCTCCCAAAGATGACCTGGCTTCTTGCAGAAAGGAAAAGCCTGTTGGGTCTGCCTCGGAGGCTACTGCTGATCCTGCTGAACACGAACCGGTACCTGGTGCTGTTGGTGGTAAGGCTAAAATATCCTCGGTTGTTGCTGAATATGGGAATGCTTGGCCGATCCTGTGCTGCCACTCGTATCTCTAGAAATATTGTGACTCCTTTTAGGCCAGAGATCTAGATCCTCTATAGCAATCTGGGCATCTATCAAGATATCCTCAAAGGTAGCGGTGTGATGACCAAAAGTATGGGACTTAATCTCCCTCGTCAGCCTCTTCCTAAACTTTCGGGCTCGATCTCCTGGGTCCCGAATCATAGACGGTACAAAATAGCTCAAACGACAGAACTCTGCGGAGTACTCATCGACCGATGTGTTCCCTTGGACCAAGTCATGAAACTGACTCTCCAAGGCTCCCAGTCCCACGTCAAAAAAGAATTTCTTCTTGAAAAGCTCCATGAAAGTGTCCCAAGTAAGTCCTTGAGTAGTAGGTCTCGGCTCCGTGCGATACCACGTGAGTGCGATATCGAACATCTGACTGCTGATCGCCTCTATCTGCAAGCTATCTGGAATCTGGGCCAATCGCAGGTTTTTCAACATATCCTCTAACCAATCATCAGCATAGAATATCCCCTCGATACCCTTGAACTCCTGAGGTACCATCCTCTTGAAGTCAACTATAGTGCCTGCCTATGCTGCTGGCCAGGATAATACTGGGCGACTTTCTCCGCTGCCTATAGGGCCACCTGGTGAGCATTCTCCATGCCCTCTCTCATCAACTCAGTCTGCGCTTAGGGCACTTCTACCTGCACTTTATGAGCCTCAGCCTGAACATACAAGGCCTCCGCTGTCACCCTCTGGGCCTATAGCATGTCTTGAATCAAAGTAAAAACATATGCCCCATCAGCAGGCACACCTCTAAGAAGAGGATTCTGTGGCAGGGAGGAAGGTCCTCCGAAATAACTGGAACAACCCTCTGGAAAGGTCGGAGGGAAGGACCCCCAAAAGCTGCCGAAACTCCTATACGACATAATATGAAGGAACAATCCTTGCCACTCCAAATATAGGAGGTCAAGAAGTCGCTGACCTCTCCGACACGGCAGCTCCCCCTGATCATCGTGATCTGGTCTTCGACAGCATCCTGAAGACAGATCAAAACAAGAAAAAGTCATTAAGGCACAAAAATACGATGTCATCAAGGAAGGACATCAATTTTCAGAGAAAGCAATATTCAGGAAGAATAAGAATAAAAAATTCAATAGATTGGAAATCTTTATAGTAATGATTGAGTATTCGCTCTCATCCTAGTATACTATATTCTAGATCCTATCGTAGGCGCGCAGTAGTACAACTAAGCTATTGCACTACCATGATATCGCTCTAATTGCGAAGCTCGACCTGTATGGGCCACTACTAAATGTGTCAGGACCTGCACCCGATATAGGGGCACAAGTATATGGGTACGTCCAGCCTACGCCGTAGCATCGGCGATAGATGTCACGACCCGCACCTGGTATAGGGGCACGAGAGCGTGGGTACGTCCAGCCTACGCCGCAGCTTCGGCGGTAGAACGCTGTCTGGGTCACAATAACACTAACTAAATAAACACCTGTCAATGATATACATCTCCATAATCTCTCAATGAAACTCAATCACAACAACTATAAGACACGATAAAAGATGAAACGAATAACATAGTTAAATACCAGGTCCCAACATAAAGATAACTCACAGTCTAGCTGTCCAACACAAGTTCCCAATTAAACTTAACATGAGTCTAATATAAACTGAAATAACCTCCATGAGTCTCAAGCATAAAATAAATACTATCTAGGTAGCTGTAGGCAAAGTCTCATCTAGAAGCATGGTCTCTTCTAGGATCTCTGGTACATAGTCTACTTCTATACCTGGTCCGTAGTGCGTAGTACAAAAATCCTCAAGGTTCTCTGGAAAAAATATCCAGTCAGGATTTGAACGAAAATACACTTCTAACAGCAGGAAATAGATACTGGAATACTTGAACGAAAAAATATCCAGTCTAATATTGACAAAAACTATAATACAGTGTAAAGAAATACAAGACAGATATGAAATAATTGGAAATAAGAAATATTGGAATAAAGAATGCAGGAAATAGATACTGGAACATCATCATCAATAGCATCAGACAAGGGATAGAACTACAAGTGTGCGCAAGTACAAAGAACTGGCATGTAAGTGTGTATAAGAACAACAACTAGAACATGTGGAAATACAAGATTAATCTATCAAGATATATGACAAGAATTATCTAACTAAGTGTGTGAAACATCAATATATCATGTGATCGGCTTGGGCTATATAACTTATTACATTAGTTAGCAGTCATCCCCAACAGGTCAGGCTAACCAGATGTAACAGCGATGAGGCATGTAAGGGTAAGGCTGCACCGACGTAAAATATGGGTGAGCTAATGCTCCATGTAAGGGGTATGATCACATAAACTACTAATATTTTCCCGTTTCCCCAGCTAGCACGATGGATCCCAATCACGACTCCTCGTGACAGGTCTCAATGATGCCAACTCGTGTAAAGAACAGTGTCAGAGTCATATACGCTATACAACAAGAAATATAGAGATAATCAATATAATGGAAACTGTCAGAGAATGTACTCGCCTGTGGTCCTTAGCTGGCAATTCTACTGTCCGGGTTCCAAGGTGTCGTCTGGATGATCCAACAGTCCTATAGACATACCATATAATACAATACTACATCAGATATTACTCAAGCATACAATCAACATAATGATCTCAACAGGCTACACTAGGGGTGGTCACATCTATCGTTGTTGTGCATAACAGACAGTCAATAGTATGGTCTTGCCGGTACGTCAGTGTACATTTGGCAGTCTGTTATCATGCTACAGGGTCACAGTCGATGTAACTGCAGGATATCCTTGATTACATTCAAGTCATCAATAATATGATCTAACATACATAATTGTCTATTAGTTACCATTATATTAGATATTGTATATATATATACTTTAATAGATTTTATATCTTGCATCCATATTAACCAGGTACTAGGGAGATATACACAATACATCTACCATCACACTTTAAATCTCATTCTAATGCATGTACTCTACGTATATACTAATTAGGTTCGCATACATTATGGTTATACATATGTATCAAGGTACACAGAGTAACTATATACGTATACCAATACCCATACGCACTTACGTACGCATTAAGTTTATATATGTCTATATACCAGTATTCAACGTAGCAAGTGCGAAGGTCTCCAAGGGAATTATATGTATGCGTACACGTATAAGCAAGAAGGAACTCGAACCTGCGTACGAAATAAGATGTGCGTGTCGCGGCATCGTCGAGTCGAAGGCTGCTCCGGTCGGGTACAGCAAGGTCAGTGGCGTACAGGCAGGAACCTCGGTCGGCAGCGTGCGGCGTTGTCGGGCGGCTCTGTCGACGGGATCCGACGCTCAGTAGGGGCGGGTACAACGCTCGGGGTCCGGCGCTCGGGGCAGCGGGTGCAGCGCTCGGTGGCAGCGGGTGCAGCGCTCGGGGCAGCGGGTGCAGCGCTCAGGGGGTCCGGCGCTCGGGGCAGGGTGCAGCGCTCGGGGGTCCGGCGCTTGGGGCAGGGTCCGACGAGTTGTTCGGCGGATCAATGGGAAGGTCCGATTTGAGAATAGGGATGGTAACAATTTTCGGCTGTGGTTTTTGAAGAAAAGGAAAAGAAAAGAGGTTTATATATATAGTATTGTATAAGGGGGTTGACCTAGGGTTTGGGTTGACTGGTCAACCCTCTTGGAATTGACCTCTTATGGAGCTATTTCAAGGGCCAAGATTTAATAGAATTAAAATGGTAGGCTAAGATGCATTAGTTCCAAGGTTTTTGAGACCATGGTTTAATGGAGATTGATGTTGCACTTTCACAGTCTCAAAATTATGGAAAAATATACATGAAGGGAAAATGGATTTATTCGCGTGTCGCATCCAATGGGATGGTCACCTTAATATGCTTTTGCATAAAAAGTGTCCAACAAAAGGGAAAATTGCACAAAACTGAATTTATTGAGGATTAACTACGATGGGTTGCGATATCAGTTAGAAACAAGGGCTCGCATAGCGTCCTAATTATCGAAACTACGATAAATTACAGCAATCAAACAATCATCCTTAATTATTTAAATATAATTAAATATTATGCAAATCATTTACACATTAATTACAGAAAGACAAAAATACCCCTAATCCAAAAAGTGGGGATGACAAGTCTACCCTCCTTAAAGAATTTTGTCCTTGAAATTTTAAAATAACTATCACTAGAACAAGCAATCAATTAATGAATTATACCTCAAGTCTCGAAGAGATATGGATATCGCTCGCGCATTTCGTCCTCTCTCTCCCAAGTTGATTCTCTTGGAGGGTGATTTCTCCATGCAACACGAACCAAGGAAATAGTCTGGTTCCGCAATATCTTCTCTCTACGATCCAAGATCTCCACCGGTTGTTCAGGATAGCTGAGTGTCGGTCCAACTTCGATCTCCAAGTGATCTAATACGTGACTAGGATCCGCCACATACCGTCTCAGCTGCGACACATGGAACACGTTATGCACTCCATCTAGAGTAGGCGGCAAGTCTAGTCTATAGCCCACTGTACCGACCCTTGCAAGAACACTGAAGGGCCCGATGTATCATGGACTAAGCTTTCCTCCTCTACCGAAATAAATCGTGCCCCGTGTCGGAGAAATCCGTAGGAACACCAAATCGCCAACCTAGAACAACGATCTTAGCATGCAACCTAAATAAAGCAATCACAAACCAACAAAACAAATTAAGATAATACCTGAAACTCTAGGGATCTACGGTGACTATCTGTCCAATGTCGCTGTCTGTCCTGCGCCATTCGTAGTCTGTCTCTGATAAGTTTCACCTTTTCTGCTGCATCCACGACCATTTCTGGTCCTAACAAGGCTCTTTCTCCAACATTATCCCAAGATAAAGGGGTACGACACCTCCGTCCATATAAGGCCTCGAATGGTGACATCTCAATGCTGGCCTGGTAGCTGTTATTGTCGGCAAACTCTACCAAGTGTAGATGATCCTCCCAAGAACCTCTGAGATCCAAGACGCAAGTGCGTAGCATGTCTTCAAGAGTCTGAATAGTCCTTTCAGACTGGCCGTCTGTCTGAGGGTGATATGCGATACTGAACTTGAGCTGAGTGCCCAAGCTAGACTGCAGGCTCCTCCAGAAATAGGAAGTGAAACGACTATCCCGATCTGAGACAATACTCACAGGAACTCCATATAATATGATAATCTGCTGTACGTACATCTCTGTTAGCTTCTCCGTCGAAGTACCCACTTTAAAAGGTAAGAAGTGGGCTGATTTGGTCAACCTATCCACGATGACCCAAATTGCGTCTTTTTCTCCTGGAGAACGAGGAAGTCCCGAAACAAAGTCTATAGTCATGTGCTCCCACTTCCATTCTGGAATGGGTAAAGGTTGAAGCAATTCTCCTGGCCTCTGTCGATCTGCTTTCACCTGTTGGCACACTAAATATCGGGATATGAAGCGTGCTACTTAGCGCTTTATACCATACCACCATACATGCTTCCTCAAATCTCGATATATCTTGTTGGCTCCGGGATGCATCGAGTACTGAGAGAGGTGTGCCTCCTGTAAAACTTCTTCGTGCAGCTCTCCACTCGGCACACACATCCTCGTGCCATGTCGTAAGGATCCATCATCCGCAATAGTGAAATCGTCTATCAATCCTGCCTGAACTTGTGCTCTAATATTCTGTTGAGTCTCATCATCGTACTGCGCAGCTCTAATTTTGTCCATCAGTTCCGATTGAATCAGCAGTCCCCACATCTGAATCTCAGCTCCTGGAACTAATACATCAATTTCCAAGCTTTCAAGATCAGCTAATTAGTGTCTATCCGAAGTCAAACACATAGCCATTGGGTACCTGCTCAAGGCATCCGCGACTACGTTGGATTTCCCTGGATGATACTGTAATGAGATATCAAAGTCTTTCATCAATTCTAACCACCTTCTCTGTCTCATACTCAGCTCCTTCTGTGTAAACACGTACTTTAAGCTCTTATGGTCTGTGAAGATTTCCATACACTCTCAGTAAAGATAGTGCTTCCACAGCTTTAGGGCAAAGATAACAGCTGCTAACTCCAGATCGTGAGTAGGGTAGTTCTTTTCATGAGGGCGTAATTGTCTTAAAGCATAGGCAATTACTTTCCCGTGTTGTTGAAGAATGCATCCCAACCCTTTTCCTGAAGCATCACTGTAGATAGTGAATCCACCTATCCCTGAGGGCAATGTCAAAATTGGTGCTGTCGTTAGTCTCCTCTTCATCTCATCGAATGCAGCTTGACATTCTTCTGTCCACACAAATTCCACATCTTTCTTGGTCAGCCTAGTCATTGGCTCTGCAATCTTGGAGAAGTCTTGTATAAATCTTCTGTAGTATCCTGCTAGTCCGAGAAAGCTCCTGATTTCAGCTACCGTGCTGGGGGTAGTCCATGACTTTACTGCCTCTATCTTCTTTGGGTTAACTAAAATTCCGTCACCTGTCACCATGTGTCCAAGAAATTCAACCTCTTCAAGAAAGAACTCACACTTTGAAAGCTTCCCGTATAATTTCTCTCTCCTGAGAGTTTCTAAGACTATTCTCAAGTGCTCTTCATGCTCTTTTGGGGTTTTTGAATATACTAGAATGTCGTCAATAAACACCACTACGAACTTGTCAAGGTACTGGTGGAACACCTTGTTCATCAAGTTCATAAATACTACTGGTGCATTGGTTAAACCAAACTGCATTACTGTAAATTCAAACTGGCCATATCTGGTTCGAAAGGCGGTCTTCGGTATGTCTTCTTTCTTCACTTTCACCTGGTGATAGCCTGACCTCAAGTCTATTTTGAAAACACCTTTGCTCCGTTCAATTGATCGAAAAGATCATCTATCCTCGGCAGCGGATATTTATTTTTAATAGTGAGGTTATTCAAGGCTCTATAATCGATACACATACGTACCGTGCCATCCTTCTTTGGTATAAATAATACCAGTGCTCCCCATGGCGATGAACTGGATCTAATAAAACCTTTGTCTTGCAGCTCCTCAACTTGTTTCTTTAGCTCTACCAATTTGTTGTTGTTAACTCTATAGACATAATGCGAAACAGGCTCCGCTCCTGGTATCAAGTCTATAGAGAACTCAACATCTTTGTCTGGCGGCAAACCTGGCAACTCCTCTGGAAATACATCCAGGAACTCCGCTATAAGTGGATGCGGTAACTCTTCTTCTTCCACCCTGGCTCCGCAAAAAGTGACTCTGCTTCGCTCCTCTGCTCCTTTGGCAATCTCAAACTCTGGCTCTCCTGGTGGTCGAAATACTACTCTTTCTCTGCGACAATCTATAGAAGCATGGTGTTTACTCAGCCAATCCATTCCGAGTACAATATCATATTCTGGAAGTGGCATGACGAGTAAACTCACGCTCAACTCTCGTCCTTCCAATGACACTCTTCGATCCTTGCAACAATCACAGACTAGGATAATGCCTCCTCCTGTCGTGATCTTGAAAGTCCTATCTAATGGTTCCGTTTCTAAATGATGTTTGAGGGCATAAGATACAGATACGAAACTATTGGAAGCGCCAGAATCAAATAATACAAGTGCTGGAATTGAATCGAGTAAAACTAAACCTGAAATTACGTCTCCAGCTGGCTCGGCCTCCTCAATGGTCATGGCGTAAGCTCGTCCTTGTGGTGCTCCTCTCTGTTGCTGCTGCTGCTGAGCAAACCTCTCCTGCTATGATGGAAGTAGAGGTACTCTCTGCTGGCCTCCTGGTACAATAGGTGCTCTGGCTGGTCCTCTCTGAGCTGCTCCTCCTCCTTGGCGAGTCTGAATAGCTGGGCAGTCCCTCAGCTGATGTGCTGCTGATCCACACGATAAGCAAGTGCCCAACCTTTTTTTGCAGATATCTCTTGTATGTCCCATCTTTCCGTAATACGAACATGGGGTAACGAGGTGATTATGTCTTTGTGGTTGCTGTTGTTGAGCATGTCCTCGAACTGGTGCCTGTTGTTGGTGTTGTTGCTGGTGTTTTTGCTGGTACGGCCTATGTTGTTATTGAAAGTGTGGGTGCTTGGCTGGTCCTGTGTTACCTCCTGTTGCTCCAGATGTATCGCGTCCTCTCTTAGACCTGAGGTCCAAGTCATCTTCGGCAATCTGGGCATCCATCAGAATAACCTCAAATGTAGCAGTACGTCGTCCCGAAGTACGAGACTTGATCTCCCTATTCAATCCTTTTCGGAATTCTCGAGCTCTATCTCCCGGGTCTCGAACCATCGATGGCGCAAATCAACTCAATCGACAAAATTCTGCAGCATATTCGTCGACTAACATGCCTCCTTGGACTAAGTCATGGAACTGACTTTCTAAAGCTCCCAAGGCTACGTCAGGAAAGAATTTCTCTTTAAAGAGTTCTTTAAAGTTCTCCCAAGTAAGTCCTTCAGCGGCGAGTCTCGGCTCTGTACGATACCACGTCAGTGCGATATCAAATATCTGACTGCCAGCGGCCTCTATCTGAAGAATCACTGGAATCTGTGATAAGCGAAGATTTCTTTCTATGTCTTCTAACCATTCGTTAGTATATAGTATTCCTTCTGTGCCTTTGAACTCTCGAGGCATCATCCTCTTAAAGTCCACTATGGTACCGGGCCTCTGTTGTTGCTGACCTTGATGTTGCGGTTGTCGTGCTACTCTCTCCACAGCCTGGAGAGTCATCTGATGAGCATTCTCCATGCTCTCTCTTATCAGTTCGGTCTGTGCCTGGTGTGCTTCGGCTTGCATTCTCTGAGCCTCGGCTTGAACACGCTGAGCCTCTGCTGTTACTCTCTGGGCCTCTTGCATGCCTTGCATCAGTGCGAACATCTGTGCCCCGTCAGCGGGCACTCCTCCGGGAATCGGTGTCGGTGGTGGTGGAAGGTTGTCTTTCATAGTTGGGGCAATCCCTTATATAGGTGGAGGAGGAATCCTGTTAGTTGCAGACACTCCCACACGAACAGGAGATGTAGGAGAATCTCCAGGTATTTGTTCGTCAGGTTAAGAGGTGGCAGTCCTCTCTGAATTGGCTGCTCCCATTCTCATGGATCTAGTATTCGGCGACATCCTGAATACATATCAAAGAATCAATTAAGGTGATAGATGTGATATAATCAAGGAAGGAAACTACAGTGCTAAAGGAAGCAATCCATTAGAATAGCAATAAGAAGTTCAGAATTTCCTAGTGTGATTGAGCATATTCTCATCCTAGATCCTATTTCCTATATCCAAGCACAGGCTCGCAGCAGTACAACTAAGTTTTCACACTACCATGATATCGCATAACTTGCGAAACTAGACCTGTATGGGCCACCACTAAAAATATGTCACGACCTGTACCCGGTATAGGGGCACGAGAACGTGGGTACGTCCAGCCTACGCCGTAGCATCGGCGGTAGAACGCTGCCTGGGTCACAATAACACTAACTAAATAAACACCTGTCAATGATATACATCTCCATAATCTCTCAATGTAACTCAATCACACAACTATAAGGCACGATAAAAGATGAAAGGAATAACATAATTAAACACCAGGTCCCAACATAAAGATAACTCACAGTCTAGTTGTCCAACACAAGTTCCCAATTAAACTTAACATGAGTCTAATATAAACTGAAATAACCTCCATAAGTCTCAAGCATAAAATAAATACTATCAAGGTAGCTGTAGGCAAAGTCTCATCTAAAAGCATGGTCTCTTCTAGGATCTCTGGTACATAGTCTGCTTCTATACCTGGTCTGTAGTGCGTAGTACAGAAATCCTCAAGGTTCTCTGGAAAAAATATCCAGTCAGGATTTGAACGAAAATACACTTCTAACAGCAGTTCCACATATATTGACAAAAACTATAATACAGTGTAAAGAAATACAAGACATATATGAAATAACTGAAAATAAGAAATACTGGAATAAAGAATGCAGGAAATAGATACTGGAACATCACCATCAATAGCATCTGACAAGGGATAGAACTATAAGTGTGCGAAAGTACAAAGAACTGGCATGTAAGTGTGTATAAAAACAACAACTAGAACATATGGAAATACAAGATCAATCTATCAAGATACATGACAAGAATTATCTAACTAAGTATGTGAAACATCAGTATATCATGTGATCGGCTTGGGCTATATGACTCATTACATTAGTTAGCGGTCATCCCCAATAGGTCAGGCTAACCAGATGTAACAGCGATGAGGCATGTAAGGGTAAGGCTACACCGACGTGAAATATGGGTGAGCTAATGCTGCATGTAAGGGGTATGATCACATAAACTACTAATATTTCCCCGTTTCCCCAGCTAGCACGATGGATCCCAATCACGACTCCTCGTGACAGGTCTCAATGATGCCAACTCGTGTAAAGAACAGTGTCAGAGTCATGTACGCTATACAACAAGAATTATAGAGATAATCAACATAATGGAAACTGTCAGAGAATGTACTCGCCTGTGGTCCTTAGCTGGCAATACCACTGTCCGGGTCCCAAGGTGTCGTCTGGATGATCCAACAATCCTATAGACATACCATATAATACAATACTATATCAGACATTACTCTAGCACACAATCAACATAATGATCTCAACAGGCTACACTATGGGTGGTCACGTGTCGTTGTTGTGCGTAACAGACAGTCAATAGTATGGTCTTGCCGTTATGTTAGTGTAGATTTGGCAGTCTGTTATCATGCTAAAGGGTCACAGTCGATGTAACTGCAGGATATCCTTGATTACATTCAAGTCATCAATAATATGATCTAACATACATAATTGTCTATTAGTTACCATTATATTAGATATTGTATAAACATATACTTTAATACATTTTATATCTTGTATCCATATTAACCAGGTACTAGGAAGATATACCCAATACATCTACCATCACACTTTAAATCTCATTCTAATGCATGTACTCTACGTATATACTAATTAGGTTCGCATATGTTATGGTTATACATATGTATCAAGGTACACAGAGTAACTATATACGTATACCAATACCCATACGTACTTACGTACGCATCAAGTTTACATATGTCTATATACCAGTATTCAACGTAGCAAGTGCGAAGGTCTCCAAGGGAATTATATGTATGCGTACACGTATAAGAAAGAAGGAACTCGAACCTGTGTACGAAATAAGACGTACGTGTCACCGCGTCGTCGAGTCGAAGGCTGCTCCGGTCGGGTACAGCGAGGTCAGCGGCGTATAGGCGGGAACCTCGGTCGGCAGCGTGCGACGTTGTCGGGCGGCTCTGTCGACGGGATCCGACGCTCAGTCCGGGCGGGTACAGCGCTCGGGGTCCGGCGCTCGGGGCAGCGGGTGCAGCGCTCGGTGGCAGCGGGTGCAGCGCTCGGGGGTCCGGCGCTCGGGGCAGGGTCCGGCGAGTTGTTCGGCGGATCAATGGGAAGGTCCGGTTTGAGAATAGGGATGGTAGCAATTTTCGGCTGTGGTTTTTGAAGAAAAGGAAAAGAAAAGAAGTTTATATATATAGTATTGTGTAAGGGGTTGACCTAGGGTTTGGGTTGACTGGTCAACCCTCTTGGAATTGACCTCTTATGGAGCTATTTCAAGGGCCAAGATTTAATAGAATTAAAATGGTAGGCTAAAATGCATTAGTTCCAAGGTTTTTGAGACCATGGTTTAATGGAGATTGATGTTGCACTTTCACAGTCTCAAAATTATAGAAAAATATACATGAAGGGGAAATGGATTTATTCGCGTGTCGCGTCCAATGGGATGGTCACCTTAATACGCTTTTGCATAAAAAGTGTCCAACAAAAGGGAAAATTGCACAAAATTGAATTTATTGAGGATTAACTACGATGGGTTGCTACATCAGTTGGAAACAAGGGCTCGCATAGCGTCCTAATTATCGAAACTACGATAAATTACAGCAATCAAACAATCATCCTTAATTATTTAAATATAATTAAATATCATGCAAATCATTTACACATTAATTACAGAAAGACGAAAATACCCCTAATCCAAAAAGTGGGGGTGACAGTAGAATATTGTCTAGGTCACAATATTATCTAATTAATCTAACACAAATATCCAATACCATAAGTAGACACATATATAACAATATAATATGAAATACTCAATCACAGAACTAAAGCACGATAAGATATCAAAATAAAAATCCAAACACAACAACAAAGTCTAAACAACAATATAATCTAAACTTCAAACAGTAACTTCCAAGTCTGAATATATGCCAAAACCAAATCCGGTACCAAAATATGAAAAAAGGAACTAGTTAATGTAACTAGTAATTCTGGCTAGACCTTCGACAATCACACCTGAGCTACAAGGTCCAAGGCTGTAGCTACTCTTCCTGTGGTCCATAATATGTCAGACACCAGTCCTCTAAGTCGTCGTATAAAAAATATATCCAGTCAGGATTGGATCAAAGTATAACCCAATAGTAGTTCTAATTAATTGACAAGGACTATAAAATAATAAATAGAGGATGTTATATACTGTGAGAAAATAATAAACTGATACAATGTCAAATAGTAAGGAGAACAGGCAATACAAGCAATAAGGTATAGCCAGTGCATATATGAATTGAAGAGTAAGGAACTACAATATCATATACAAGATAATATAATATATGAAACTAAAATGAAGAACTGTAAACTATTCTAAGAGTTTGAAATACTAGTTTTGATATGTGATCGGCTTGGAAACTTATACGAGAGCTAAATGGCCTAGCTAATCATACGTGAGGTGTATAATTAACACTAATAATATTTTATAATTTATAAGAGGATTATGATCACATCTTTTACTAGCATTTTCCTCGCCCCAACTAGTACAATGGATCTAACCAAGGCACGTTATGATATACGATCAATATCTAATGATAATACCATATACGATATCTAATGTCAATGTCGTGTACGATATTAATAAGATAACCATTGTAATATCTCATGATTGAAGATCCAAGGTCTATACTAGTCAGTGTACCATAGTGTCAAGAATCAGATATATTATTTATAAATACTTGAAATATAGTAATTGTCAAATAATCAAAATTATTAGAGAATGTACTCACCTGTGATCCTGAGCAATGTGTGAGGATCGATGTCCAAAAATGGAGTCACATAGACCTAAATATAAAATATAAGTGTCAATGATTGAAATAACATGATAAGCAAGTAAAACTAGATAAGTATGGTATTTATGGGCCATGTCTGAGTCCATACTAGGTTATTAGGTCATTACCTCGCTATTCTAAGTTTTTTAAGTCATATTAAGGTTTACAAGTCTGTACTAGTTAATACCTAGCTATTATTAGACTGTATTAACTAATATTACTAATACTAGCAATCCTTAATTATACTATTTACTATTGATATAACCTCGTTGGTATCAAGTAAATTTCTTAACTGCCAACATGGCCCAATACCAACACTATACTCTAATCACCTGGTATCCTAGTGCTAAAACCTTATCATATACCAAAAATTACTAGGTATCAACCTTAAACCATAACTCAATCCTAACTCAAGGCTAGATACTAATACCCCCAACTATTTATATTTCTTAACTAGCCCTGGTCCTTAATATTACCTTGGTATAATGTCTCATATCTTGGTTAGTCTCAAAATTAACTCATACCCCCATTTGTCATCAATACCAATACCCTCACTAATGTTCTGGTATAATTTTGCACTAGATCCATAAAGCTAATGCACACTTACTGATACTTTAAACTCCCACAACACTTCTCCCTAACCTACCTACAGCTACTGCTACTGGGATACTGGAATAGTTGATTCATGGCTCCTACACTTGTGCTAATCTGTACATTGTAGCTATTCAAATACAAGTTATTGGATAACTGCACAAGCTTGTGCATCACATGCTCAATATAGTTTAAATTAGACTCAATACCTCACTGTCCCCCATTCAAGGTGTTGCTACCGCTCACTCCAAAAAAATTTGGGTCCATATACGATAATGTCTCAGGATCCCCCCTACCTGCAGTTCACTGCCAGGGAACCCTTAGCCTAGTGCCTACAGTACCTTCCTGAACCCAAAACTTGGCCTGCACAATCTGAACTACAGTTAGATATAGCTCGAGCCTAATCCTAACCCCCCTCAAATGTGCAGTGATGTACTGCCTAACTACGGATACTAATTCTACTGATATCAGTGTGCAGGAACATATTTTTAGGCTACTTAACCATGCACTTAATGCAGAGCTGTCTGACCCTCAACTGCTACTTACTTTAGCACCTACAGCAAATACTTGCAGTGCCACTACTGCACTGAACCCAACAATATTTTTGTTGCTACCACTGCATCTAGCCCCATGCACTCCATACTCCAAAAAAACTATACAACACCAATACTCTACCATACTCTAAACCACAACTCCCTCCAACATTTGCACACAAGTGACTCTCCTCTCCTCATGCTTGATGAACCTGGCAACATCAAGTTCTTCCCTTCTTTTATATGTAAAACCTGGCACATCACACTCCTTGCACAATAATATCCTCACCCAACTCTTCACTAACTCTGGTCCGACCTCACCCTTACATGTACATATCTAAGTGTGTACATCCATGCAAGTATCCCATATATCCCACTACTTAATATAGAACTTATCTCTAAGGCAATCCCAATTTATCATATTGAATTGGCATCACAATGATACACCAACTCATCAACTAATCTGTACACACCCTCTTCTCTCTACCCCATATATCGATATCACCCTCACAGAAACAACACACTATGCACTGCACTAATTATTGCTAGTGCAACTCCAAACTATACAAGGACTGGACAACCCTATGTCTCTGATACCTAACCATAATCCACTTCTACCTTGTTATTGTCCAAGCTCTTTACAGACCTATATACACTCCAACCTTGGTACTCTCTGCACTTACACACAGGTGGATTACTGACATAACACACATAACCTTATTCTAACTTCACATATGCACTTGCACAACCCAAGATATAGGTAGGTACACCTTACACGCACACGACTGCCATAGGTGCACCCATGCTCCTTTAGTCTACTATATAGAAGTGCCAACCCTTTACTTAAACATAGACTTGCAACGCACCCCCAACTTACGATGAACACAGCAACCTATTATAGATCCATCTCCCAATTGCATGCAACCCCTCTACTTTAATGCATCTCCAACACCCGTGCACCATGTTCCCAGCAATGTGATGCATATACCCGTGCCCCAGAGCTGGTAGATGCTACTGCAACATCAATATTTGTTGTCTGCAACAAAGCAATCACCTATTGTAAACCCAGGTAATTCCCCTTCTCAAATATCAGCATCCCGAGCCTCTCCCAAACCAAGTTCTACACACCAATGCACTATACTATAACTATAATACATCCACATAGCTAGACACTAATTATATATAACACGCTCTATGTATATATATATATATATATATATATATATAGACACACACACAACACAATTATGAACACATACCATATATACAATGTATATATCTACACATATATATGAAATACACCTATGGAATACACCCACAAGCCCAATACTAAACACTTGGCATGCATCATATGGGTATCACACTAATACCTATGATACACTCATGGTACATACTCCCCATATCCAATTATGGATATGTACCCCCTCAACACTCATGAATCAAACTCTGAACTACTAATAAAATATTACTACAAACACCTAATGGGCCAAATTCGAATTTCTCCCAAATTGGCCACAAAAGTGAATGTAACTTTCTCAATAGGTCTCCTATGAACCTAATTCCTCTTTCTATGGGTAGCCCTTAGCCAAGGGAAGTTACCTAAGGGTCTAATACATCATTTAGAATTGAAATGACAGGGGAAATATAAATTTTACCTATTGAAAGATGGATTTTTAATGCAATACACCAAGGGGACACAACGAGATGGATGGACACCTTTTTCAAGTAAGATCCCCTCCTAAGCTTCTCTTTTCTCCTCCAAGATCCTTAGAATAGGTTTGGAATGGTGAAATAATGGTGGATTTGGTAGGGAAGGTATCACAAACCGTACCCAAAATAAGTTGTATACTAATGAGGTCTGATTTGATCATCACTAACTGATACTTATCTTAGTATACAACTTGACACATATTAGGGTATGACTGATACACTAGCATAATCACTAACCATTAGTTAATACTTAAACCACTAACACTAATACCTATCGCTGATACTTTCCTGATACACCCATCAGTTTCTTACTGTATAGAAGTTTCAGATATGATCATCACTACCTCACCATCTATATCCAACTACAACTACCTGGTGCACACACAATCCCACCTCACTTGGAAACAACACACTGGGTCTTCCCCTTGCTACTGAACACTCCCCATGCCAGGATACTCGACCCCCAAACTTACCTCATTGTTGCTGCTATGGCTTCATATGCTACTGCTGTTACTCTTGCCTTCATGTTGTTTATGTTATTGTTCTTCATATGCTGCTGCTACTGCTCTTTCCTTTATGTTATTGTTGATATTGTTCTTCATATACTACTGCCACTGCTCTTTCCTTCATGTTGCTTCTCTGCTATTGAGGTTGTTGTGTGCTGCTCCACCTAGGTGTATCTACTATAGGTATAATCCCAATACACAACAGTGTTAAACTAATGTACTGTAATGCAAGCTTCAGTAGCTAAACCCCCATACCACACTCAAGTCCCCTCACTTACATATAACTGCCACCCTCGCACTACACTTAAGAACATAATTCACTCTTCCTCACTCACTGTCTTGTTCATGTCCTTCCACAGTGAACACAAATCGAGCATACCTTACCGTTATCTCCATACCTGTAGGCAACTTATTTAAACTTGAGATCTTCCCTCTGTGCACTGCTGCACACATGCAGACACTTCCACATAATAGTGCCTAAAATATATTACAGTGCATGAGCTCAACAATATTTGTGTATATCTCACTGTGCACGAGTAACTCCCTGCACTTTTATTCAATATCTCACTGCACACTGCTTGGAAGAAGTGTTCAATGCTACCCGAACCCTCTATATGTTTGCAACTATCTGTAGTTGCATCTCCAACCCGAGACCTTACTAGTTAAATAATATTATGCATTTATACTGATACTTCCCATTCTCCAGATACTTCTACTAACTCCATATGACGTCCAACAATACCAACAACCCTGTCATTTAACACATAATACCTATCACTAACACACCCAAAATAATATATCAAATACTTGGTGTGCGATACCAAGATACTCACTACACGCACCCAAAATCTCACTATACTCTCCCCAAGCTCATGCAACACTACTAATATATTAAGTATAGTATATATAATAGATAATAAAATTTTTAAATGCAATGATATGGATTTGGCATGCTAGAACCCTCCACATAAGCAAATACCCCTCCTACGACACCGTATCACGACGCATCATGATACGCACTCACCGTATCCAATTGTGGACAAATATCTAGTCCCATAACTCTGATCAAGGTCTAATTAGATCTAATTGGTCTCATGAAACAATATTGATGTGCCAATCTCGTAATTCTCCCAGTATGCACACAAAATACCACATAGAACTAATAATACATAACCAAATAGCCTAGAAATTATGCCTAAAGGTAGTCCTATGCCATGGGATCATTCCTAATGGTCAAATGCATGATTAAGAAGCTATAATAAAAGAAAATTTTAAGAATTACCAAATAGGAGAAGGATTTCTAATAAAAATACAATTGGACACGTTTCGAACACGATCTCTAGCTCCAAAGCTCCTCCTCCTTGTGCTCCTTGCTTCTCAAAGCTCCTAGGCTCTTAGAGTGAATAATTTAAGAAGGAAATAGAGGTAAATTGATATAGGAAAGAAGGAATTAGGGATCAATAAAATTGGGAATAAAAAAATAAATGAACAAATAAGAGAGAAGAGAGAGAAGGGAGGCTCTTACGGCTAGCCCCCTTTCTCCCCTCTCCAAGTCATTATCAATTGTCCAATATCCCCTCTAATGGTTCATTATAAATAGTAATTAAGGAGGGTATATTAGAAGGGTTCTAACTAATCTAAATTAGCTCTAAAATACCTAATTAATTAATGGCAATTGGTCTATTGGGTTTGGTCTATGTTGGGCTCATGTTGTCATGACAATTCTAATTGGGCCTACAAGTGTCAAGTCTAATTATTGGCTAGTCTATCTAACCAAAATAAATAACAAAAGTCACATTTAATTTATAATACAATCATTCAATAATTTTTATAACATATCAATATAATTATTTACTCCTAAAATTTATTTATCCATGCCAATTTACCAAACTACCCCTAGTTGCCACCTTAAAAATTTTGTGTCCTCAAAATTAAGGAAGAAACTAACTATCAAAAGTAATCAATACAAGCAAGAAAGAATTATACCTCATGGCTCAAACAGATAAGGATATCGCTCGTGCATCTTGACCTCTCACTCCCAAGTACTCTTTCCTGGCAAGTGATGCCTCTACACGATGCGCACCAAAGGAATCGTCTGGTTCCTAAGCACCTTCTTCTTGCGGTCCAATATCTCCACAGGATGCTCTGGGTAGTTGAGAGTCGGACCAACCTCGATCTTCGAGTGATCTAGTACATGGTTAGGATCTGTCATGTACCGTCTCAGCTACGACACATTGAATACGTTGTGCACTCTCTCTAATGCAAGCGTAAGTCTAGTCTGTAGGCCACTGCACCGACCCTCTCAAAAACACCGAAGGGTCCAATGTACCGTGGACTATGCTTTCTACCTCCACCAAAGGGAATCGTGCCCCGTGTCAGAGAAATCCTCAAGAACATCAGATCGCGAACCTAGCACGAAATATAGCCTTAGCACTCTAACTAAAGAAAACAAACACAAACTATGCAAGCAAAATCTATACATCAAACTCCAAAGGTCTCAGGTGGCTATCGGCCTAATATCTTTGTTTATCCTGTGCCACACGAAGTCTATCCCTAATGAGCTTTACCTTCTCAACTGCATCCACGACCATTTCTAGTCCCAATAAGGCTCTCTCACCAATATTATCCTATAATAACGGAGTGTGGTATCTCCATCCATACAATGCCTAAAACGGTAACATCTCGATACTAGTCTGGTAGCTGTTGTTGTAAAAAAACTCTACCAAGTGAAGGTGATCCTCCCAAGAGCCTCCAAATTCTAAAGCATAGGTGCGTAGCACATCCTTGAGAGTCTAAATAGTCTTCTTCGACTGCCCGTCTGTCTGAGGGTGATATGCGATACTGAACTTGAGCTGAATACCCAAACTAGCCTGCAAACTCCTCAAGAAATGGGATATGAAGCGACTATCCTGATCTAAGACTATGCTCATAGGAACTCCATGCAATCTGAATATCCGACACATATACATCTTCGTGAGCTTCTCCGTAGATGTACCCACTTTGAATGGCAGAAAGTGGGCTAATTTGTACATCATGTCTACAATGACTCAAATTGCGTCTTTCCCTCCTTGAGAACGCGAAAGCCCCAAAACAAAGCCCATCGTCACATGCTCCCACTCTGGAATGGGTAGAGGCTGAAATAATCTACCTGGCCTCTGTCTCTCTGCCTTTACCTGCTAACATACCAAGCATCTAGAAATAAAGCTAGCCACTTTCCACTTCATACCATACCAACAAACCTCCTCTCTCATGTCCTTATATATCTTGTTGGCATCTGGATAAATAGAGTACTGAGATCTATGAGCCTTTTGAAGAACCTCCTCGCACAATGCTCCACTCGGCACATATAATCTGGTACCATGCCACAATGATCCATCATCTGTAATACTGAAGTCCTTTGCCAACCCTATCCGAACCTGTGCCCTGATGCTCCTCAGAGACTCGTCCTCAAATTGTACGGCTCTGATCTGGTCCATCAACTTTGACTGTACCTGAAGTCCCCATATCTGTGTCACAACTCCAGGAACTAATACCTCAATACCCAATTATCAAGATCGGCCAATAAATGTCTGTCCCTCGTCAAGTACATAGCTACTGGATACCTGCTCAAGGCATCCGCGACTACGTTAGCCTTCCGTGGATGGTACTATAAAGAAATTTTGAAATCCTTTATTAACTCCAACCACCGGCGCTGCCTCATATTAAGCTCTTTTTGTGTAAACACATACTTCAAGCTCTTATGATCTATAAAGTTCTCTACCTGCTCTTTATACAAGTAGTACTTCCACAGTTTAAGAGCAAAAATAACTGCTGCCAAATCCAAGTCATGGGGTAGGGTAATTCTTCTCATGCGGGCGTAATTGCCTGGAATCATAGGCAATCACTTTTTCATTCTGCTGTAACACACAATCCAAACCTTTATCCGATGCATCACTGTATATAAAAAATTCTCCTGTCCCTGATGACAATATCAATATTGGAGTTGCAGTCAACCTCTTCTTTAGCTTCTCAAAAGCAGACTGATAATCCTCAATACAGACGAACTCAACGTCCTTCCAGGTTTGCCTAGTCATTGGCTTCACAATCCTGGAAAAATCCTGAATAAATCTCCGATAATAGTCAGCAAATCCAAGAAAACTCCTGATCTCCGCCACTGAACTCGGGGTAGACCGTGACTCAACTGCTAAAATCTTCTTTGGGGCAACTGAGATCCCGTCTTCTATAATCATATGCCTGAGGAATTTACCCTTATCAAGGAAGAACTCACACGTTAAAAGCTTGCCATAACGCTTCTCCTTCCTGAGGGCCTCTAGAACTATCCTCGGGTATTTCTCATGCTCTTCCAGGGTCTTCGAATAAATTAGTATATCATCAATAAATACCACAACAAAATAATCCAAGTACTGATGAAACACCTTATTCACCAGGTTCATGAATACCGTCGTGACTTTGGTCAACCCAAATGACATCACCAAGAACTCAAACTGCCCATACCGAGTTCTAAAAGTTGTCTTCAGAATGTCTTGCTTCTTTACTTTCACCTGGTGGTACCCCAACCTCAAGTCTATCTTCCAGAATACCTTCGCTCCGCTCAACTGATCAAATAAATCGTCAATCCATGGTAACGAGTATTTGTTCATGATAGTATGGTTGTTGAGTGCCTTATACTCAATACACATGCGTACCGACCCATCCTTCTTCGATACAATTAATACCACAATACCCCTCTGTGATAAACTGGAGCAGATAAAGCACTTATCCTGTAAATCATCTACCTGCTTCTTAAACTTTGCCAGTTCGCTGTGGTTCACTCTATAGACATAATATGATATTGGATCTATACTTGGCACCAAGTGTATAGAGAAATCCACATCTCGATTTGGTGGCAACCCCGGCAACTCCTCAGGAAAGAGATCCATATATCTGTAATCAATGGATGTGGCGGCTCCTTCTCTTCCACCAAAGCTCCACAGAAGTCTCCCTCGCTCTGTTCTGCTGCTCCTCTGATGAACTCAAACTCTGGCTCTCCTGGCGCCTGAAATAAAACTTTTTCTACACAACAGTCGATACTACCTTGGTGCCTACTTAACAAATCCATCTCGAGTACTATATCGTACCTCGGAAGTGGCATTACGAGTAGACATACACTCAACTCTCGGCATCCCAAAAAAACTCTCTAATCCTTACAAATATTACTGACCAGGATAATGCTACCCCCGATCATGATCTTGCACGTCCTCGCCAACGGTTCAGTCTCAAGGTAATATTTCAAAGAAAAAGATATAGATACAAAACTATATAAAGCACCAGAATCAAATAAAGTATGAGCTAAAAAAGAATCAAGATAGACTGAACCTGAAATAACATCATCGACTGGCTCCTCCTCCTGGACGGTCAAGGTGAAAGCTCACCCATGTCGCTGGGCACCTCTCTGCTGCTACTGGTGCTGAGCGAACTGCTGCTGTTGTGGTGGTAGAGGAGGTCCTCTCTGTTGTCCCGCTGGTAGTCTCGTGGGTGCTCTCTATGCCTGAGCTCCGCCCTGAGCAGGACAAACTAGAGCTCTAGGACAAGCCCTCAACTGATGATCTCCTGAACCGTAGAATAAGCACTGGCCCAATCTCATCCTGCAAGCATCTCATCCGTGTCCCTACTTCTTATAGAATGGGCAAGGAATAGCTGGCCTCTAGATCTGGTGCGTCTGCTGTACCAGCGCTCTAGCGGGTCCATGATACTGCTACCTCGCCTGTTGGAAGTGCCTCTGATGCTTCTGCTAAAAGTGAGGCCGCTTTATTGGACCCGTATTAGTACATGATCCTCCTATGTCCCTCGACCTCTTAAAGCCAAGCCCTAGATCATCCTCTGCCCGCTGTGCCTGCCTCAGAATTTTCCCAAAAGTGGCAGTGGGATCTCCATTCGTATATGATTTGATCTCCTTGTTCTGGCCCTTTCTGAACATTCTAACACTTTCTCTGGGGTGTGCCCCTCCACAAAGAAGCATAATCTGCAATACTCTGTCGTATACTCATCTACCGTTATATCTCCCTGAATGAGGTACTGAAATTAGCTCTCTAAAGACGTTAGAGCCACATTTGGAAAGAATTTTTCCTTGAAGAGCTCCTTGAAAGCTTCCCAAGTAAGTCCCAGTGATGAGATCGTATGGTCCGTCCTGAACCAAGTCAGTGCGATATCAAACATCATGCTTCTTGCGGCCTCTACCTACAACCTCTTTGGAATCTGTGTCAGTCACAGGTTTCGCTCAATAGCTTCTATCCAATAATTCTCTCAATGCTTTTAAAATCCTTCGGCCCCATCCTCTTGAAATCTATGATAATCCCCGGCCTCGGCTGCAGGGTAAACTAAGGTAGTGCCATCTCTGGCTGGACTAAGGCGACACTCTCAACTTCAACAAGCTCAATCTGGTGAGCATTCTCAATACCCTACCTCATAAACTCTGACTGGCACTGCTGCAACTCCACCATCTACTTAGAGAATGCAAACATCTGCGTCTGATCGACTGCGGATGGTGGGGGTAGAAGATCCCTTGAAACTATCGGCGCTGCCCTTTGTACCGGATGTGGAGAACCTCCAAAAGCTGTTGTGGAGAAGCCGACCTGGATTGGTAGAGAGGACCTATGAAATATAGTTGCTGGAACAGTGTCTACTAGTGTTGCCATCATAGGCGACGAAGTGACCAACCTCGCTGACATTGCACCTAAGCACTGGAAATGCATCTTCGGTGACATCTTGAAGATAGATTGAACAAAGGAATCAATATTGAGTATGATATGATATTATCAAAGAAGGATAAAATTATTCAAAGTAAAGCAAATATTCAATAGATAAGGATAGCAAAACAAATATTTGGAATTATTCCTTAGTTGTGATTGAGTATAGTCTCAGCCTATATCTTATATCCTAAAGCAGGTTCATAGCAGTACTCTCAGTGAGCACTACTACGATATCGCTCTACATGCAAATTTAAACCTGCATGGGCCACCACTAAAAATGTGTCATGATCCACACCAGGAATAAGGGCACGAGTAGTGAGCAACGCCCAGCCTACACCGCAGCATTGGCGGTAGAACGCTGTCTGGGTCAATCTACTATCTAAATATCTTATACAATATATACATGGTACCTGTCAATCATCTCAACTCCAAACAGAGGAACAATATGTTATCTGATAAATATAAACTATGCTGAATCATAATGCAAACTAAGAAAGATAAAGCATGAGATGGAATAACGAAGGAAAAGAGTCACAATACATCCACAAGTCCGAAATAATAAATACATGCTATAAGCCTCAATAAAGTCTAATACAAATCTAAACAATAAGTCTAAATTCCTCAGCCTCTGATACTAGGTCCTCCTGCTCTAAAGGAGTATCCTCTAATGGTACGCCGTCCTGTGGCCTATAGTAGGTAGGATACTGGTCTACGAGCCAATCATCTAAAAAATATATCCAGTCAGGATTGGAGCAAAGTACATACCTCTGAAAGCAGTTCCAAATACATAATCGAGCATATATAATAGATAATAGAAAACAATACAAGATAATTAAACTTCAAAATATAATAAACTAGATGAACATGTAATTATATGGAACGAAGAACAGGCAATAGAATAACTGCAAATAAATAGAAATAGATAAAACTAGCTAATGTGCCATAGAGTACAAGTTTATTATGTGATCGGTTTGGGTTGAACATGGATACAATATGGTAACTCAATTACACGTATGAAATATAATCGACATATACACGAATACACATGGGCTTGATCACATAACCAACTCCTACTCCCCAATCCTCAACCAATACTTATGGATCCAATCATGACACATTAAGAACATAAATATGGACACATTAAACACAAGCAGTGTGTGAATACGAAATACACTAAATCAATACCAGATACACACGATAAAATACATATGAAGAGTACCCTCTGAACACGGTAAGGGATAACATCTCCTGACATGATCTATATAATACCAGTCCGTGAAACCATTATGTCAGAATCAAGTATACAGTTTTAAAAAATATGATATATACACTATCATAAAATAAAACTAACAGAGAAATATACTCGCCTTTGTTCCTGAGCAAAGGTATCTCTCGATGCCTAAGCTGGTGTCACACAATCCTATTTAGAAATCATTATGTCAAAATGTGTAATGAAGTGAATAAATGCTAAAATAATCTAAACATGCTTTTCTAAGTCCATTTCTAGCTCACTAGGTTCATACTAGGTCATGCTAGTTAATGGGTCTTCCCTTAGTTAACAGTTTAACATTAACTATATATATACACATACTAATAATTAATATTATCTAACTGCTATATTTACCGATAACTACTAGTATCATAGCTAACTAACTATTAACAACTGATACTAAATAATTATTAATCTGGAGTGTACTATACTAACTAAGTTCTAAACTAACTTAACTAAACTAGCTGGTATTGATCTTAACAATAACTCACTAGTATATACTAATGAGGACTTAATTGATCTTCACTAACTGATACTTAGCTTCGTATACAACTTGACACATATTAGGGTATGACTGATACACTAGCATAATCACTAGCCATTAGCTAACACTTAAACCACTAACACTAATACCTATTGCTGATACTTCTCTGATATACCCATTAGTTTCTCACTGTATACAAGTTTTAGATATGATCAGCACTACCTCACCCTCTGTATCCGACTACAACCAATGTACTGCAATGCAAGCTTCAGTAGCTAAACCCCCAAACACACTCAAGTCCCCTCACTTACACATAACTGCCACCCTCACACTGCACTTAAGAACATAACCCACTCTTTCTCACTCACTATCTAGTTCTTGTCCTACCACAGTGAACACAAATCGAGCATACCTCACTATTATCTCCATACCTAAAAGCAAGTTATATGAACCTGAGATCTTTCCTCTATGCACTGCTGCACACATGCAGGAACTTGCACATAGTAGTGCTCAAAATATATTACAGTGCACGAGCTCAGCAATATCTTCCAGTGCACGAGTAACTCCCTGCACTTCTGTTCAATATCTCAGTAAATACTTCTTGGAATCAGTGCTCACTGCTGCCCGAACCGTCTATATGTCCAACTGTCTGTAGTTGCATCTCCAACCCGAGACCTTACTAGTTAAATAATATTGTGCATTTGTACTGATACTTCCCTTTTTCCTGATACTTCTACTAACACCACATGACCTCCAACAATACCAACAACCTTGTCATCTAACACATAATACCTATCACTAACACACCCAAAACAATATATCAAATACTTGGTGTGCGATACCAAGATACTCACGATACGCACCCAAAATCTCATGATACTCTCCCGAAGCTCATGCAATACTACTAATATATTAAATATAGTATATATAATATATATAATATCTATTTAAAATGCAATGATATGGATTTAGCATGCTAGAGCCCTCCACACAAGAAAATACCCCTTCTACGATACTGTATCACGACACATCGCGATACGCACTCACCGTATCTAATTTTGAATACGTATCTAGTCCCATAACCCCTATCTAAGTCTAATTAGATCTAATTGGTCTAATGACACAATATTAATGTGTCAATCTCGTAATACCCCCAACATGCACATAAAATACTAGATATAACTCACAATACATAGCCAAATAGCCTAAAATTTGTTCCTATAGGTAGTACTATGACATGGTGTTATTCATATGGTCAAATGCATGATTAAGAAGCTACAATAAAAGAAAATTTTAGGAATTACCAATTGGGAGATAGATTTTTAATGAAAATACAATTGGACACGTTCCGAACATGATCTCTAGCTCCAAAGCTCCTCTTCCTTGTGGTCCTTGCATCTCTAAGCTCTTAGGCTCCAAGAGTGGAGAATTTGAGAAGGAAATAGAGGTGAATTAATTGAGGGAAGAAGGAATTGGGGATCTATGAATTTAGGAAAAATATGAATGAACAAATGAGAGGAGAGAGAGAAGGGAGGCTCTTATGGCCGACCCCCTTTCCCCCCTCTCCAAGTCATTGTCAATTGTCTAAATGCCCTCTAATGGTTCATTATGAATAGTAATTAAGGAGGGTATATTAGGAAGGGTTCTAACTAATCTAAATTAGCTCCAAAATACCTAATTAATTAATGGGAATGGGTCTATTGGGCTTGGTCTATGTTGGGCTCATGTTGTCATGACAATTCTAGTTGGGCCTATAAGTGTCAAGTATAATTACTGCGCTAGTCTCTCTAATCAAAATAAATAACATAAGTAATATTTAATCTATAATACAATCATTCAATAATTTCTATAACATACCAATATAATTATTTACTCCTAAAATTTATTTACCCATGCCAATTTACCAAACTATCCCTAGTTGGAAAAGTGAGGGTGACAGAAGGGAGTAGGGTTTGCCTCTAAATTTGGGAATAAAATAATGAGGGAAGCAATGAAGGTTATTCATGAATAAAGAGGCTTGTATAGACTTCCTCTTAGGGTTAGGGTTAGGTTGAGGAGTGTTTGAATTGACATAAGTATCCCTCTCATTACTTCATGAATATGATCTAACTAAACCATAGCATAAATATTCTATTCTTGAGTCTAAATAGGTTTAATAGACTTAATCTAGTCATGGCTAACTAATGACTCGTGTCACGACCCGCACCCGGTGAAGGGGAACGAGTACGTGGGTACGTTCAGCCTATGTCGTATTATTAGCAGTAGAACCCTGTCTAGGTCGACTATACTATCTAAACATCTCACAATAATATATAATCTGCCAATAATATCTTAACTCCAAGAAGGAGGGCAAACTACTTAATGCAACACAATACTCAATCATAAATCTATGGCACGAGAAGATATCAAAGAAGTCTAACATAACTATGCAGTCTAAATATATCAAGAATAAATAGAAACAATATCCAAGTCTCAAATATACGCCAAAAACAAATCCATTACCAAAATGCTAAAAAGAACTAACTATGCTAACTAGTGATTCTGGCTAGATCTTCCGACAATCACTCCAGAACTAGTGGGTCCATATCTGCATCATCTATAGGTCCAGGTCCGTAGTACATCGGACACCAATCTCCCAGATCCTCTGAAAAATATTATCCAGTCAGGAACGGAGCAAAGTATAACCCAATAGCAGTTCCAATTAATTAACAAAAACTATAAAACAAAAAAATATAGGATGTTATCTACGATGAGAATATAACTGATAATTAAGAACAATGAAAGAATAGGCAGTACTAGCAATGGAAATATAATTCAATGCGTACAAGAATGAAGTAATGAACTATAATTTCAGAAATAGAACAGGGAAATCTATGAACTTAAAATAGAATCTACAATATACTATGCATTTGATATACTAACTAAATATGTGATTGGCTTGGGAGATTCAATGATTATACAAAGGAGCTAACTCAACCATACGTGAAATGCTTGATTAGTTAGTAGCCAATGATTACATTACTAGCCGATAGTTCTTGATCATATAATTAATTTGTATTTCCTCCGCCCGACTGATACGATGGATTGAATCATGACACGTTACTAGCCAATATATCCAATATTTAACATATAATATTTAATCTTATCTAATACCAACAAGGAGCAATATTCGATACCATATCAATAATCAAGGTAACATCTCATGACTGACGATTCAATAACAATATCAATCCGTGTACCATCATGTCAAGAATCATAAGTAACATTTCTAAATAGTTGAATTATAGTAGTAATCAAATAATAAAAACTATCAGAGAATGTACTCCCTGTGGACCAGAGCAAATAATAAGAAACGTTATCCAAACTAGTGTCACACATACCTATATATGGAATATTCTATTAATACAAGGTTCGAAATGAAAATATGTTAAACTAGTCAACTTCTAGGTCAAAAAGCCATTTCTAAGTCAAAATAGCCAAACTAGGTCAACTCTAGGTCAAACTAGCTATTTTAGGTTGTATAAGTCTATCTCTAGAATATTGGATACACACACTATGCACTAGGCCACACTAGCTAAATTAAGATACTAGGAAACTATTAGGATACCGTATCCTAAGATACGCAAATAAATTAGATAGAAAGTATCATAATATGTATATACACCCAACAATATTTAATATTCTTAACAAACTAGTTCTAAGTGGATACATTGGATTTAAACCAATGCGGTATCGCGCCACTACACCCCCATCTTGATACTCAAATCCAATACCTTGAGTATCCAACAATACCTTGACATTACCTTGTTATCGCAAGATAATGTGAATTCTAGTATATATTTAACTACCCAAAATACTAAACTATAAACTAACATTAACTAACTACTACAATACTACTAACTAACTACTAACACATATAACTAATATCATCTAACTGTTAGACACTAACTAATACTACTGACAAACACCAACAACTAACATCACTAACTGTTAAACATTAAACTATCCTACTTACTATTTATCCTCAAGCTATACTAACTATTAACTTACTAATACTTATATATACATACAACTACATATATATGACTACTAGAGATACATATACATACATACCTACATGCATATCACTATTAGTAACAAGTATATTTACATAACTACTAGATAACAATATGTATACATATATCTATGTAACCATATAACAAGTAACTAACTTAACTAACTACTAACTAAACTATAAGGCTAACTAGACTATCAAATAACTAACTAACCAACTAACTACTAATGAACTAACTAGTAAACTATACTACTAATTAAACTAACTAACTTAGACTGTTAACTAAACTATAAAGGAACTAACTAGTAAAATTAAATTATTAACTAACCTTGCTCTAGCTGCTGCCAATGCTCCTCTTGCATTGGTGTTGCTGATGCTGAAACTCTAGCTGCTGCTGTACTTGCTACCTGTTTTGCTGCTACTTTGCTGTGACTGTGTTGCTGTATCATGCCAATGCAGGGCTAGCTGCACTGCCTTGCTACATGCTCACTGTTTCACTGATAGCTAGCTGCTGCAGTTTGCTCGAGCTCTGCTGCTGCAACATGCTGCTGCTTGCTGTCGATTCACTGCTGCTCAAGTTCGGTTGCAGGCTTGCTGATGTGGTAGCTTTGCTCCATGCTGTGCTACTGCTGTAGCTGCAATGCCTTGTTGTTACTGCTATGTTGATTTGTTGTTTCTGTCCACTGCTAGCTTGCACTGCATATTCCTACTGCTACTAGCAGTTGTAGGCTTTGTTGCTCATTGCTGATGTGCACTGCATACTGGCTTCAGGTGTAGCACTGAATTTGTTGTACATGCTCCATTCCCAACTCTTTATACACTATACACACACACACACACACACACACATACACACACACACAACTACACACATATGCACTATGCACATACACACAAGCACCCATCCACACAACTCTATATACATATATATATATATATAACTATATACATATCAATATATATACATACATATACATATATATATATATATATATATATATACATAACACACACTCACACATATACACATCTATACTCATATATATATATATATATATATATATATATATATATATATATATATATATAAAACTCTCACTCACTCACATAAGTATATATAAATACATAACTATACATATACACATATCTATATATAGATACATATCAATGTATACATATATAAACATACACACATACATATATACAATAAAGATACATATACGTATCTATATATGTACATGTCTATATATACTTATATAACACACACACATACATATATAAATACATCTATATATACATATCTATATACTATTATAGATACACATTAATCATCATACAATAAACACATAATATATATATATATATATATAATATATATCATATACAATGATAAATTATATTCTAATAGCTATACACAAGGCAAATTGAATCTAAGAATGCATTAAAACAAACAAGTGGAGTGCATCGCACCCGTATCACACTAGATCTATGATACGCTTGTGATACGAGTCCACCACACAACCAAATGTATCCCAAAGGATATGAGCAAGTCTAAAATAACAATTATTAACAATACACATCTATGTGTCTATGTCAAAATATGATATGCACAAATCACCGTGTAAGAAGAAAACCCCCAAATCAACTTGTATCTCTAAATTGTCCGGATACGGCCTACAAGTATCCAATTATGGATATGACACTAGCCACATACAATCAAACACATGTCAATTTGGTCTAATTGACCTATTAACAAACACAAAATATGTCAATCTCGAAATTTCCCCAAAATTGATACAAAATTTACCATAACTTTCTTCATATGCCTCCTATGAACTTAATTTTAATTCCTATGGGTATTCTTAGCATATCGGGTAGGATCCTAACAATTAAAACACATATTTAGAGTCTAATTAGAGGGAAAAAATTGAATTATATCTATTGGGAGATAGATTCCTAATAAAATCTCCAGATTTAGTGAAAATAGCCTCCAGCGTGTAGATTATTGCTCCTCCTTGTAGATCCTTGCTTCCTTCTTGTAGATCCTTCTTTCAATAACCTCTAATGATAATTTGAAAAGGAATTTGGGAAGAAATTTGGGTGGAATTTAATGTGGGAATGTAGAAATTGGTTGAGAAGAATTCTAGATCTAGATTTGAAATGAACAATGAAAAGAGAGAAAGTTTTTACCCCCATATATAGGCCGGCCCTTTCCCCTTTCTCAAGCTACTATGTAAAGTCTAAAATATCCCTTGGGGCCTCTCACAAAGAAATTAATTAAGGAAGGAAGGTTCTAGTCCATTGGGTTTAACTTTTAATCATCCTCCTAATGAATGAACTTCTAATTCGGCTCAATTCTAACTAGAATAAAATATTGGTCCATGGATCAAATCTATACTAGTTAGGTCCACTAACACAAATTAAAAATAAAATCTAACATTTTAACAATAAATAAATATACAACATGCATAATATTTAATTAATTATGAAATGACCAAAATACCCTTTCCTAGAAAATATGGAAGTGATAAGTCTACCCCCCTTAAAATAATTTCGTCCTTGAAATTTAAGGGTGATCGTACTCCTACTAGGTCAAATCCCCAGCAATCATAGTCCAATAAGGTCTTATCTAAAATCACACAAAGAATAGTCCTATGCAAGGGACAACATGCATGGTCATGGTCTTCGTCTGTCTTATTACTGTTGTCTCTGTCAGGGTATTATATACTAACTATATAACACAAGCATCCAAAAGGTACTAAAGAGGCAATCAATTCAAAATAGATGAAAAGAACAGAAAGAAAGAACATAACTCGCTCACCCATCACCTGTAGTATCGGTCTCCTCGACCGTCATCACAAATGCTCCGTCCTGTCGAGGTAGCTCTCTCTACGGGTGATGAGCAATCTGCGGTACTACAGGTAGACTAGATCCACCTCTCTTCCCTTGATCTTTACCCTGGCCTAGACTATGAAGGGTCCAGAGATAGTCCTTCACCATATGCTCCGTTAATCCATAATGTAAGCACGCTCCAAGTTTCTTCCGACATATCTTCCAAGTATGCCCAGTCTTCTTACAATAGGTGCATTGAGGAGCCTATTGCACCTGTATCTGAGGCTGTTATGGCATCCGTTGTATTGAAGCTTGTATTGCGGCAACAATTGGCTCTTACATCTGATATTGCTACTGATAATCGCCTTAATACTGTTACTAGAACTGCATCCTTTTGTCGGTCCCGTACTGCTACTGGCATCCCCAAACATATCACGGTCCCTCCTAGGCTTCAAATTCAACTCCCGCTCGACCTTGCGTGCCTCTGAAAGTATCTCATAATACGTCTCATAGAAAGATGGAATAAGAATCTTCACTTTCTAATTCAGAGCCTCGCAAAAACGGATAGCCCGAACTTCTCGTTCCCTCACAAAGTACTCCGCATATCGGCTAAGCCTTCCGAACTCGGTGGTGTTCTCCTCTACGGACATGCTCCCTTGTGTAAGGCTATCAAACTGCCTTCCTAAGTCTAATCTATCCATCCGAGCAAAGAACTTTTTCTTGAAGAGGTCCTTGAACACCTCCCAAGACTGCCCCAGATCAGTAAGAAGTGGCTCATTATTGAACCAAGTACGGGCAACATCGAACAGTTGAAGTCCTACCGCCTCAACCTTCAGATCCTCAGCAAGACAGGACACACTCATGAGACGCTCGATATCCTCGAGCTAACCGTCAGTATGGACTATACCCTATGTCCCCTTGAAAACCCGAGGCACTAGTTTCTTGAAGTATTGAATGTTGCCTGGCTCGAGCTGAATATCCTGTGGCTGTGGAAGAACCCCTCTCTGAACTGCTGTAATAACTATCTGATGGACATTTTTCATACTCTGCCACATCATATCTGACTGCCTGTGATGGGCCTCTATCTGTGCCCTCTGTACCTCCACCATCTTTTTAAACAGTGTAACCATCGATGCGGCATCTTCTGAAAATGGAGGTGGTGAAAGTCCCTCTAAAGTAACTGGGGTAGTCCACGGAACAGGTGGAGGAGAACCCCCGAAGGCCGCGGAGACTCCTACATGAACTGATATCGTAGGAGGTACAACCTCTGCAGTCTGAGTAGAAGGTTAAAAAGTGGCAGACCTCACAGAAACTTCTCCCGATCGATGGGATCTGGTCTTAGGCGACATCCTGAAGACAGATCAAAAAAAAAGAGATCAATTCGACACAACATAAGTTATTATCAAGTAAGGAAAATAATATTTAATGTATTAGGAAGGAATCAAAGTAGAGATTTCAAATCAGATTAGAATTCCTAGTGGTGATTGAGAATCTCTCTCATCCTAGTGTCATATATCCTATATCCTATCGCAGGCTCACAGTTGTACAACTAAGCCGTCGTATTTCCATGACATCGCATAAATTGTGAAGCCTGAACTGCTTGGGCCACCACAAAAATGTGTCACAACCCGCACCCGGTGAAGGGGCACGAGTACGTACGTACGTCCAGCCTACGTCGCAGCATCGGTAGTAGAACACTGTCTAGGTCGACTATACTATCTAAATATCTCACAATAATATATAATCTGCAAATAATATCTCAACTCCAAGAAGGAGGGCAAAATACTTAATGCAACACAATACTCAATCATAAATCTATGGCACAAGAAGATATCAAAGAAGTCTAACATAACAATGCAGTCCAAATATAACAACAACAAATAGAAATAATATCCAAGTCTCAAATATACGCCAAAAATAAATCCGGTACCATAATACTAAAGAGAACTAACTATGCTAACTAGTGATTCTGGCTAGATCTTTCGGCAATTACTCCTGAACTAGTGGGTCCATATCTACATCATCTATAGGTCGAGATCCGTACGTAGTACGTAGGACACCAATCTTTCGGATCCTCTAAAAAATATTATCCAATCAGGAATGGGGCAAAGTACAACCAGTAGCAGTTCCAATTAATTGACAAAAACTCTAAAACAATAAAATAAAGGATGTTATCTACGATGAGAATATAACTGATGATCAAGAACAATGAAAGAATAGGCAATACTAGCAACAGAAATATAAATCAATGTGTACAAGAACGAATGAATGAACGATAATGTCAAAAATAGAATAGGGAAATCTATGAACTAAAAATAGAATCTATAATATACTATGTGTTTGAGATACTAACTAAATATGTGATCGGCTTGGAAGATTCAATGATTACACTAAGGAGCTAACTCAACCATACATGAAGTGCATGATTAGTTAGAAGCCAATAATTACACTACTAGCCGATAGTTCTTGATCATATATTTAATTGGTACTTTCTCTGCTCCGACTAATACGATGGCTCCAATCATGACATTTTACTAGCCAATGAATCCAATATTTAACCTATAATATTCAATGTTATCCAATACCAAAAAGGAGTAGTATTTGATACCATCTTAATAATCAAGGTAACATACGATCCAATAACAATACCAATCCATGTACCATCGTGTCAAGAATCATAAGTAATATTTCTAAATACTTGAATTATAGTAGTAATCAAATAATAGAAATTATCAAAGAATGTACTTGCCAGTGGTCCAGAGCAAATAATAAGAAACGATATTCGAACTGGTGTCATACAGACCTATATATAAAATATTGCATTAAAACAAGGTTCGAAAAAAAATGAGTTAACTAGTCAACTTCTAGGTCAAAAAGTTATTTCTAAGTCAAAACAGTCAAACTAGGTCAACTCTAGGTCAAACTAGTCAAACTAGCTATTTCTGGGTTGTATGAGTCTTATCTTTAGGATATTGGATCCATACACTATGCAACTAGGCCACACTAGCTAAACTAAGATACTAGAAAACCATTAGGATACCGTATCCTAAGATACGCAAATCAATTAGATAGAAATATCATAATATCTATACACACCCAATAATATTTAATATTTCTAACTAAACTAGTGCTAAGTGGATACCATAGTTTTGAACCAATGCGGTATCGCACCACTACACACCCATCTTGATACTCAAACCCAATACCTTGAGTATCCAATAATACCTTGACATTATCACAAGGTAATGTGAATTCTAGTATATATTTAACTACCCAAAATACTAAACTAAAAACTAACATTAACTAACTACTACAATACTACTAACTATCTACTAACACATATAACTAATATCATCTAACTGCTTGATACTATCTAATACTACTGACAAACACTAGCAACTAACATCACTAACTGTTAAGCATTAAACTATCCTACTTATTATTTATCCTCAAGCTACACAAAGTATTAACTTACTAATACATATATATACAGACATACAACTACATATATATAACTACTAGAGATACATATACATATCACTATTAGTAACAAGTATTTTTACATAACTACTAAATAACAATATGTATACATATATCTATGTAACCACATAACAAGTAACTCACTTAACTAACTACTCGCAAAACTATCAAGCTAACTAGACTATCAAATAACTAACTAACCAACTAAATACTAATGAACTAACTAGTAAACTACACTACTAATTAAACTAACTAACATAGACTTTCATCTAAACAATAAAGTAACTAATTAGTTAACTTAAATTATTAACTAAGTTTGCTCTAGCTGCTGCCTTTGCTCCTCTTGTATTAGTGTTGCTGATACTGAAACTCTAGTTGCTGCTGCACTTGCTACCTGTTTTGCTGCTGCTTTGCTGTGACTGTGCTGCTGTATCATGCCACTGCAGTACTAGCTGCCTTGCTACCTGCTCATTGTATCACTGATAGCTAGCAGCTGTAGCTTACCCGAGCTCTGCTGCTGCAACATGCTGCTGCTTGCTGTCGATTTACTGCTGCAACGTGTTGCTGCTTGCCGTTGGTTTACTGCTGCTCCAGCTCGGTTGCAGGCTTGCTGATGTGCAAGCTTTGCTGTATATTATGCTACTGCTGCAGTTGCAGTGCCTTGCTGTTGCTGCGATGCTAATTTGTTGTTTGAGTCCGCTGCTAGCTTGCACTGCATATTCCTACAGCTACTAGTTGTTGCAGGCTTTGCTGCTCATTGCGGATGTGCACTGCATACTGACTTCAGATGTTGCACTGATTTTCTATACATGCTCGATTCCCACCTTTTAACACACTGCACACACACACACACACACACACACAACTACACACATATGCACATACACACAAGCACACATCCACACAACTCTATACACACACACACACACACACACAAAAATATATATATATATATATATATATATATATATATATATATATATATATACATACTTATATACATATCAATATATATATACATAACACTCACTCACACACATACATATGTATGTGAGTGAGTGTTATGTATATATATATTGATATGTATATAAGTATGTATATATATATATATATATATGTATATATATATATATATATGTATATATATATATATATATGTATATATATATATATATATATATATATATATATAAAACTCTCACTCGCTCACATAAGTATATATAAATACATAACTATACTTATACACATATCTATATATAGATACATATCAATGTATACATATATAAACATACACACATACATATATATAATAGAGATACATATACGTATCTATATATATACATGTCTATATATACATATATAAACACATACAGATACATATATAAATACATATATATATACATATCTATATACTACTATAGATACACACTAATCATCATATAATGAACACAAAATATATATATATATATATATATATATATATATATATATATATATATATATATAAATTTTTCAGCTATCTATTAAAGAACAGCTTAAAAAATATGATACAAAAAATAAAATAAAACAAGTTAATGATGAATTTGTTCGTCAAACTTGTAGTAATATTCCAAATGCATTTTGGGATAGAAAACATCATATTGTCTCTCTTCCATATGAAGAACCCTTTAATGAAAGAGATGTTCTGACAAAGGCTAGACCTTGTCAAATGAACAACAATTATCTTAAATTATGCAAAAAAGAGATCAATGATCTTCTTGATAAGAAGCTTATAAGAAAGTCGTACTCTCCATGGAGTTGTACAGCCTTTTATGTCAATAATAATGCTGAAAAGGAAAGAGGTGTTCCTCGGTTAGTTATTAACTATAAACCTCTTAATAAAGTCATGAAGGCTCAAATGTATTCATAAGGCTGAAAATTTCTGATTTTTATCAAAATATTGCTATAGATACCAAAATTCTATATCAAAGGTTGAGAAAAAACCCTACTCCTTGGAGTATCAACCACACTAAAGCTGTTCAGCTTATTAAGCAAAAGGTAAAATGTCTTCCTTGCTTACACCTTGCCAACCCTGACTGGTTCAAAGTTGTTGAAACAGATGCCAGCAACATTGGTTATGGTGGTATACTCAAACAAATAGACCCCAAAAACAAAGATCATGCTATCCTTGTTAGATACCATTCTGGTAAATGGGACGATACTCAAATTAATTATTCAACAATAAAGAAAGAACTTCTTTCTATTATCAAATGTATTCATAAGTTTCAAGATGATTTATTAAATAAGAAATTCTTACTCCGAATAGATTGCAGTTCTGCCAAATCTATTTTACTAAAGGATGTTAAGAATCATGCCTCTAAACAAATTTTTGCTAGATGGCAAGCTGAACTTGCTATATTCGATTTTGACATTGAATTTATTAATGGCAAAAATAATTCTCTTCCTGATTTTCTAACTCGTGAATTTTAGCAGCAAAATGTCCACGAGCTCTTGCGGTAGAGGAAAGTCTAAGGGGGCATTACGTCCTCAAGACTCTTTCGGCATACAGAAAATTATTGGCCGAAAACCACCTTCCTCTGAAGCTGGATCCAGCTCAGCGGCTAAAGGCAAGCAGCCAGCAGATACTGCTGATGCTAATATCCGATCATACAAAGAAGCTATGGAAGTTGAGTCCATCTTCTTTGAGAAATCAAATATTGAGAAAATTATCAAACTTTAAAAGCATGATATTCCTCTTATGAAGGATCCATGGAAACTTCATAAACGTTACCTGGAGAACAGTTTTATTCCAGTTAAGGGACGAACTGTCAGTATCTCTGAAGGTATATTAATCTCCAGTAAATCTATAACCGTTGAGCACTCTGCTAAACCAAATTCTTTGGAAGTTGCTTACAGCAAAGTGATCATTAAGAATATCCTTACTTCACAGACTTGGGGACTCCATCCGAACAGGGAACAACAGCTCTCTAAGGATAAAGTGATTGTCTGCAGTTATAATTATTGGGATTATGTGCAGGGATTTTATGACTTCTTATACTATGAAAATTCTCATAGGAGCCATTCTTGGTTCATTCGTATCTGTCCTGAAATTCTTCAGAACGAGATACACTCCTGGTTCTTTGATTGGTGGTTACAGATGGGAGCTACTCTGGATATCATTCCACCTTCAATACAGGAACAATTCTCTCAGTGGATATTATCTTATCCACCTTGCCAGGATACTCATCTTTTTTGGGGGGAGAGCACTCTATACTTCTTTGCTCAATTCCAGATCCCATTTATATTCCGTTGGACTATCGACTGTGTGTTCAATTCCAACAATATTCCCATCCTGTCACGTAAATTCCTTGTGAAATGGTGGCAAAGGATCGATGAGAAAGAAAAATTGATGGAAGTTATGGCTTCTATTAAAGAAAATGAATCAAAAATGGACAAAAAGGTCCAAAATGAACTCTTTGGTGACAACACGATCACTAAACTTAAGGATTCCCTGATTAGGAAGAATCCTAAGATTTCTGCTGAAGAATTAAAGAAACGGTGCCTTCAATTCTTGAAAGCACAGTTTGATGCTAATTTTGATATGGACATTTCCAGTACCAATTCTGATACAAACCTGGAAGACATGTCCGCTGATGATTTCTATCAGACTATTCTCGACCCTATCAATGACGATAAGCTTTGATTGATATGGGTGGGGTCCATCCTCCTTTTATCACATGGTCTGAGGATGATTTTTGCAACTTTTTGTAGTGGGATATCCACTCACTGTTGCATGTTGGTGACTGCACCAGACTATTTGGCAGTATTCGTCTTTTCTCTGGACAGGTGGACGGTCTACTTTTCTCCTTTAAAAGGCAAAGCAAAAAGAATCTTTCTTTTTGCCGACACTCCTTATTGGATAACAGGTGGCATCTTCTTTCTAGAGTGCGATGACAGCTGGCCTCTGGTGGCTTCGTTCTGAAGCATTCTGTTTATGTATAAATATAGGGGGAGTCCCCCATTGCTAGGTGTACTATTTTACCAAATATCAGAGATGTGTGGAGGAGATCTTTTTGACGAAATATTGAAATTTTATTTAGATCTCTAGATCGTTACAAACTATCGTTACAAGTTACAAGAGGAAAAGAAGAAGATTGCAGAAGCTGAAAGAAAAAATAGCACCAAAAAATCTCTGTAGTTGCTTTATGTCCGTAATTTCATCAGGAAATTTCGAAGCAAATTCGATACTCCTGTCAATGGGTATAATAGTATTATTGACAATGTTATGACCAAAAAATCTTATTTCTGTCTGAAATAACTTCATTTTTGGAGCAGAAATAACAAGACCATTTTTAATAGCTAAATGTTTAAAAACATTTAAATGCTTAAAATGCTCTTCAATGGTATTAGAGAATATAAGAATGTCATCAATATAAGAGAGAATAAAATTAGAATATTGAATAAATATCTCATTCATAATATTCTGAAATTCAGAAGGAGCATTCTTTAAACCAAAAGGCATAACATTACATTCATAGTGCCCGAATGGGACTGTGAAGGCAGTTTTGTATTTATCTTTTTTTTCGATTTGAATTTGCCAGTAACCTGACTTTAAATCGAATTTTGAGAATATCTTTGCATTAACAATTCTGTTAAGCAAATCTCTTTTATTGGGAATGGGGTAACGAATCCATTTAAGGACTTTGTTAAGAGGTTTATAGTTAATAACTAACCGAGGAACACCTCTTTCCTTTTCAGCATTATTATTGACATAAAAGGCTGTACAACTCCATGGAGAGTACGACTTTCTTATAAGCTTCTTATCAAGAAGATCATTGATCTCTTTTTTTCATAATTCAAGATAATTGTTGTTCATTTGACAAGGTCTAGCCTTTGTCGGAACATCTCTTTCATTAAAGGATTCTTCATATGGAAGAGAGACAATATGATGTTTTCTATCCCAAAATGCATTTGGAATATTACTACAAGTTTGACGAACAAATTCATCATTAACTTGTTTTATTTTATCTTTTGTATCATATTTTTCAAGCTGTTCTTTAATAGATAGCTGAAAAATTTCTTCTTTGATAAAGTTTATCTGATTATTCTTCAGATCAACTTCTTTTATTTCATTGAGAATTTTAGCCACAGGGTTTGTGATAAATTCAAAGGTAACGTTTTTCCCCTTATAACAAGTGGAAATACCTTTTCTATTAATTTCCTTTATTGGCATAAGTTTTTCTAGAAAAGGAGTTCCTAGAATAACATGTTGGGATATTTCTTTTACAACAATAAAATGCAAGGGAATACTTGCATCATTTTTACAGATATGAACATCTGTAACCTTAAAAGGAGTTGTAAGAGCTTTATTATTTGCAGCACTCAAAGTTTGAGTAGTACGTTCGCAATATTTTAAGGGAATAATTCCTTCTTTGACACAGTTCAGATCTGCACCACTGTCAACAAGGACAATAAGATTATAAATCATATATTCGTTGTTTATAATTAGATCAATTTTTATATACCATTCGTGAGTAATAAAAAGATCTATTTTAGATAAAAAGGAATGATTAATAGATTTTCCTTTATCGGTTATAACAACAGATTGAACCTGTTGGTCAATTATGTCATCTTCATGTTCGTTTTCACTATCTATTAAACGAGAATGTTCGATCATTTGTTTTTTAAGAATAATCTCATTGTAAGATTTAATATCTTGTTCAATGAGGGCAAGTCTTTGTTGAGTTATTTCGTCGTTAGACTTTAACTCTTTGACTTCATTCTTCAGAAGTTTTAATTCTTTCTGAAGACCGTTTATAGAGACAGTCTTAGGATTAATCCCTTTTCTTCGGGATAAAACCTCTGTCATGGTATACGGAGGGAAACTTGAAGAAGTTTCATGAGTATCATCTTGCAAAATCTCAATAATTTTTTGCTTTCATATTTTGGCTAATAGTATCAGTCAAAAGTGATTCAAGGATTTCTTTTTTATCTTGACTGGTCAATACATTAATTGAAAGACCATTCATTTCGATGATAGATTTATAATAATCAGCTTTACTATTAATAGTACACGTTTTGCAATCGCAATCAGTACCACAATCAGTAGCAGATTTTATAGAATTAATAGACTCATCACTTGATGAATCAGATTCATAATCAGAATTGATCATGATCTTTAGTAGAGTCTTTTTCAACCCTTCATCTTCGATCATATCGATCTTTTGTTTAGTATTACACTTATTCGAATAGTGGCCAAGTTTTCCACATTTAAAGCATTTAACTTTTTTATTCGAACTTGTGTTTTTAGAAAACTTTTTTCTATTAAAAAATCGTTTTCTATTATCATTAGAAAAATCTTTAGGATAATTCTTTTTAGAAGAATATCTTTTCTTTTTGTAAGATTTTTCTTTAGAGAATTTTCTTTTGCTATCAGATGGAGGCTTTATAGTTTCCATAGCAAATTGGCTACAAAACTCTCCCAATTGTTTTCTCTCAGATAACCTTTGAGATTTTAGTTGATTTCTTAATTTAAAATCATTACAAAGGGCTAACCCTTCTTGAATACATGCATTCACAAGGTTTCCATAAGTGAAATCACTATATGGAATTATGCCATCATTATTGTTACGTATTTGTTGTCTAACCTTTTCTGCAAACAGATTAGGAAGACCATCAATAAATTTAGATTTCCAGTGAGCATCATTGGCATCACTTAACTGCATTACTCTATTTAGAAAAGTATCTTTATACCATCTAAAATGAGTAAGAGTTGGACAACGAAGATTTTGGAGTAAAGTCCTGGTGCGTTCACCATTGTCAGAGACTAAACCCGTAAAATGATCACAAATAGTGCTAATCAAAGTGATAACACTATCTTCAACTTCTTAATTATTTTCAATTTTGACGGCATTAGCAATAACTGCTTTCTGCTCAGGTGATAAACAATGATCCCACCAGCCTTTTAGTACTCCGGTAAAACCGCAAGTAATAAAACTAGCAATGGTTTTGTCAGTATTTTTGTTTGTTCGGCAAACCGTAGCAAACATAAGCATTCGATGTAACTGATCACAGATCTGTTTATCAGAACATCCATCTATGTTCCATTCATAGATGTTTCCTCCACTATAATTATTTTGAATAATATTATCATTCTCTTCGTATAAAACATCCATTGGAGTTGGACGTTTGTAATAATATTTTTGAAGATTAGGCTTCTTATGTTGCTGTTGCATAGGCAGAATCATACTAGAAGTTGGATTTTTATTTTTATCAAGATCTTCAAAAGAATTTTGAAGATTATGAATTTGTATAGGATCCAAATTCTCTTCAGAATTTTGAGAATAATTTTGACATAATTCAATGTCTGAATCATCAGCCACAGAGGAATTTCTGTCGAGTATTAATATAGTATTCTGAGTAGAGCTCTCGCCCTTTTCCTTAGAAGAATATTTTTCAACTAAAGAGGTATTCTGAAGCTTCTCAATTAGGCTTTGAATATCTTTCTCAGTAACTTCAGGAGAGGATATTTTAAAACCAGTAGTATCACTAGTTGGTTTTATTGGTATATTACCTACCTTCTTGAAAGTAGTATCTTTGGGAATTGATTTTGGTAATTTGAGAATATTGTTGATTTAACTTATGGATACCTTGTGAATGCCTGTATTCAAGAAGGGTTAGCCCTTTGTAATGATCTTAAATTAAGAAATCAATTAAAATCTCAAAGGTTATCTGAGAGAAAACAATTGGGAGAGTTTTGTAGCCAATTTGCTATAGAAACTATAAAGCCTCTATCTGATAGCAAAAGAAAATTCTCTAAAGAAAAATCTTACAAAAAGAAGAGATATTCTTCTAAAAAGAATTATCCTAAAGATTTTTCTAATGATAATAGAAAACGATTTTCTAATAGAAAAAAGTTTTCTAAAAACACAAGTTCGAATAAAAAAGTTAAATGCTTTAAATGTGGAAAACTTGGCCACTATTCGAATAAGTGTAATACTAAACAAAAGATCGATATGATCGAAGATGAAGGGTTGAAAAAGACTCTACTAAAGATCATGATCAATTCTGATTATGAATCTGATTCATCAAGTGATGAGTCTATTAATTCTATAAAATCTGCTACTGATTGTGGTACTGATTGCGATTGCAAAACATGTACTATTAATAGTAAAGCTGATTATTATAAATCTATCATCGAAATGAATGGTCTTTCAATTAATGTATTGACCAGTCAAGATAAAAAAGAAATCCTTGAATCACTTTTGACTGATACTATTAGCCAAAATGTGAAAGCAAAAATTATTGAGATTTTGCAAGATGATACTCATGAAACTTCTTCAAGTTTCCCTCCGTATACCATGACAGAGGTTTTATCCCGAAGAAAAGGGATTAATCCTTAGACTGTCTCTATAAACGATCTTCAGAAAGAATTAAAACTTCTGAAGAATGAAGTCAAAGAGTTAAAGTCTAACGACGAAATAACTCAACAAAGACTTGCCCTCATTGAACAAGATGTTAAATCTTACAATGAGATTATTCTTAAAAACAAATGATCGAACATTCTCGTTTAATAGATAGTGAAAACGAGCATGAAGATGACATAATTGACCAACAGGTTCAATCTGTTGTTATAACCGATAAAGGAAAATCTATTGATCATTCCTTTTTTATCTAAAATAGATCTTTTTATTACTCACAAATGGTATATAAAAATTGATCTAATTATAAACAACGAATATATGATTTATAATCTTATTGCCCTTGTTGACAGTGGTGCAGATCTGAACTGTGTCAAAGAAGGAATTATTCCCTTAAAATATTGCGAACGCACTACTCAAACTTTGAGTGCTGCAAATAACAAAGTTCTTACAACTCCTTTTAAGGTTACAGATATTCATATCTGTAAAAATGATGCATGTATTCCCTTGCATTTTATTGTTGTAAAAGAAATATCCCAACATGTTATTCTAGGAACTCCTTTTCTAGAAAAACTTATGCCAATAAAGGAAATTAATGGAAAAGGTATTTCCACTTGTTATAAGGGGAAAAATATTACCTTTGAATTTATCACAAACCCTGTGGCTAAAATTCTCAATGAAATAAAAGAAGTTGATCTGGAGAATAATCAGATAAACTTTATCAAAGAAGAAATTTTTCAGCTATCTATTAAAGAACAGCTTGAAAAATATGATACAAAAAATAAAATAAAACAAGTTAATGATGAATTTGTTCGTCAAACTTGTAGTAATATTCCAAATGCATTTTGGGATAGAAAACATCATATTGTCTCTCTTCCATATGAAGAATCCTTTAATGAAAGAGATGTTCCGACAAAGGCTAGACCTTGTCAAATGAACAACAATTATCTTGAATTATGCAAAAAAGAGATCAATGATCTTCTTGATAAGAAGCTTATAAGAAAGTCGTACTCTCCATGGAGTTGTACAGCCTTTTATGTCAATAATAATGCTAAAAACGAAAGAGGTGTTCCTCGGTTAGTTATTAACTATAAACCTCTTAACAAAGTCCTTAAATGGATTCGTTACCCCATTCCCAATAAAAGAGATTTGCTTAACAGAATTGTTAATGCAAAGATATTCTCAAAATTCGATTTAAAGTCAGGTTACTGGCAAATTCAAATCGAAGAAAAAGATAAATACAAAATTGCCTTCACAGTCCCATTCGGGCACTATGAATGGAATGTTATGCCTTTTGGTTTAAAGAATGCTCCTTCTGAATTTCAGAATATTATGAATGAGATATTTATTCAATATTCTAATTTTATTCTCTCTTATATTGATGACATTCTTATATTCTCTAATACCATTGAAGAGCATTTTAAGCATTTAAATGTTTTTAAACATTTAGCTATTAAAAATGGTCTTGTTATTTCTACTCCAAAAATGAAGTTATTTCAGACAGAAATAAGATTTCTTGGTCATAACATTGTCAATAATACTATTATACCCATTGACAGGAGTATCGAATTTGCTTCGAAATTTCCTGATGAAATTACGGACATAAAGCAACTACAGAGATTTCTTGGTACTTTAAATTATGTTTCTGATTTTTATCAAAATATTGCTATAGATACCAAAATTCTATATCAAAGGTTGAGAAAAAACCCTACTCCTTGGAGTATCAACCACACTAAAGCTGTTCAGCTTATTGAGCAAAAGGTAAAATGCCTTCCTTGCTTACACCTTGCCAACCCTGACTGGTTCACAGTTGTTGAAACTGATGCCAGCAACATTGGTTATGGTGGTATACTCAAACAAATAGACCCCAAAAACAAAGATCATGCTATCCTTGTTAGATACCATTCTGGTAAATGGGACGATACTCAAATTAATTATTCAACAATAAAGAAAGAACTTCTTTCTATTATCAAATATATTCATAAGTTTCAAGATAATTTATTAAATAAAAAATTCTTACTCCGAATAGATTGCAGTTCTGCCAAATCTATTTTACAAAAGGATGTTAAGAATCTTGCCTCTAAACAAATTTTTGCTAGATGGCAAGCTGAACTTGCTATATTCGATTTTGACATTGAATTTATTAATGGCAAAAATAATTCTCTTCCTGATTTTCTAACTCGTGAATTTTTGCAGCAAAATATCCACGAGCTCTCGCGGTAGAGGAAAGTCTAAGGGGGCATTACGTCCTCAAGACTCTTTCGGCATACAGAAAATTATTGGCCGAAAACCACCTCCCTCTGAAGCTGGATCCATCTCAGCGGCTAAAGGCAAGCAGCCAGCAGATACTGCTGATGCTAATATCCTATCATACAAAGAAGCTATGGAAGTTGAGTCCATCTTCTTTGAGAAATCAAATATTGAGGAAATCATCAAACTTGAAAAGCATGATATTCCTCTTATGAAGGATCCATGAAAACTTCATAAACGTTACCTAGAGAACAGTTTTATTCCAGTTAAGGGACGAACTGTCAGTATCTCTGAAGGTATATTAATCTCCAGTAAATCTATAACCGTTGAGCACTCTGCTAAACCAAATTCTTTGGAAGTTGCTTACAGCAAAGTGATCATTAAGAATATCCTTACTTCACAGACTTGGGGACTCCATCCGAACAGGGAACAACAGCTCTTTAAGGATAAAGTGATTGTTTGCAGTTATAATTATTGGGATTATGTGCAGGCATTTTATGACTTCTTATACTATAAAAATTCTCATAGGAGCCATTCTTGGTTCATTCGTATCTGTCCTGAAATTCTTCAGAACGAGATACCCTCCTGGTTCTTTGATTGGTGGTTACAGATGGGAGCTACTCTGGATATCATTCCACCTTCAATACAGGAACAATTCTCTCAGTGGATATTATCTTATCC